>ML788625.1:1266937-1277796 GCA_009831015.1 Picea engelmannii
TTGGAAGATTGGTTGTTGTCATTGATGTCAACCCTAGTCATGGGTTTTGGACCGCAAGATTGATGAAGGTATTTGGACATGAAGGAAAATGCACATGTAGATACAAGACCCATGGATGGATAGTATACATCATGTTGTTTTTTGTGGTATGTGGCACATCAAGTGGATCCTCATGGTTGAGGATAAATGAATTTTTGAAGATGAAAAAACGAGTTGAAGAAGGAAGTACATGTAGGCCCTGAAGATAATTAAAGAAAAAAATTACAAAATAAGAAAGTGTCAAGTAGGCCCTAATGTCAAAGGAAGTGACATAAATGGTATAAATAAATATCATTATACATTAATTTTATACACAAGTCGAATTTCAGAGTAAATCAGAAGTAAAGAAGGCCAAATTTCAAGGGAGGATGAAGTCTTTTGGTGATGTGTTCTAAGGTATGTTGTTTTCAGGTCATCTTACCACTTTTTCTATAAAAAAATTTCTAGAATGATTTAGATGGTGAAATTTCTATGGTATTAAGAAGACATATAAAGGTACCAGTGGTAAAAGGTTCATCTCTTGATTTGATATAATTATGGATATAGACTCTTTGGAAGATAGGGTTTGTCACCAGTCCATAAGCTAGTCAATAAACAGGTGTTCCGGGTAAAACAGTCATAACTACTTTATAGAGAATCCAAATGACATGGGACACATTTCATTGGAAAGAGTACAGACTGTAGCTTCTTTTTTGTGAGTTTTAGAATCTGATGTTAAATATTGAGTGTGGGGCATTCTGTACAAGTTCAGTCTCCTGAATAAACCAGAATTGAACAAGGTCTACCTTTCTCTCTATAACTTATTTTTGGGGAGGATTCAAGGAGTGAAACTTGGAGAAGTTTCAGAGAATAAATTGAATAATGTTATCTACAGGATCAAAGTATTCCAAAAATTGAATAATTGTAGAAATTGAAGAAGTCTCAGGAAGCATTATCAGGTTCTGTGTGATGGTTGGTTGATGGTGATAATTTAATGTGAAGTTTTATTATCTCTCGTATATTCTTGGGTGGAAGGAAGGGGAAAGGATGGAGAGTTCAATTCTCTCTTGATATTGGAGGATTGTATCTTCCTCTTGGAGGTTTATCCCTCCCTTTACATTTGGAAGCTGTAGCTACCTTTGGAATTCATTACTTCCCTTGAACAATAACTATTGATTATTTCTCATATATTGTGCATGGTGTATTGTGGTGTATTGGTGTAACTCTTATACTATTGTTCATTTCTCATTGGATATAATTGAATGGTTTAAGTATAAGTTGAAAAAGGTTTTAAATTGTACTTAATATTGATTCACCCCCCTCTCAGTATCAACAAAAACTCCCTACGAACTATGGAAAGAAAGCGCAGACAACAACCTCTACATCAAGGTAACTCAAGGTGATATTTTATTAATTGAAATTTATGTTGATGATATTGTTTTGGAAGTACTATTGACAGGTTAAGCCAGAAATTTGCAAAGGATATGCATAATGAATTTGAAATGTCATTACTTGGAGGAATATCCTTCTTTTTGGGTCTTCATATATGTCAAAGAAACGAAGGAATTTTTATTTCTCAAACTAAGTACATCAGAGAAATGCTAAAGAGGTTCGAAATGAAAGATTGCAAACCAGTTACCACTCCTATGCAAAATAGTTGCAAGTTGAGCAAAGAAGATGATTCATAGTCTACAGACCAGAGGCAATACAGGTCAATGATTGGTATCTTACTATATGTGACAACATCTAGACCAGATGTAATGCAGGCAGTTGGACATGTGGCATGATTTCAAGCAACACCAAAGGAATCACATGTATTACCAGTGAAGAGGATTTTTAGATATCTCAAAGGAATATAAGAGTTTGGATTATGGTATCCAAAAGGAAAGGATCAATCACTTATTTCCTACACAGATGCTGATTGGGTAGGTTGCATTGATGATTGTTGAAGCACTAGTGGAGCAACGTTCTACTTGGGTGAGTGTTTATTATATTGGATAAGCAAGAAACAATCATCAATATCCTTATATATAGCTGAGGCAGAGTATATTGTAGCAATAGAATTTTGTACACAGATTTTATGGATGAAACAAACTTTGACAGATATACAGGTTGAGTATGATGAGCCCATTCCAATCTATTGTGATAATACAAGCGCCATCAGTATCTCAAAGAACCCATGATGCACTTTAATAAGAAGCACATTCCAATCAAGTATCACTTTCTATGGGAACAAGTTGCAGAGAAGAACATCAGAGTTGAATATGTGGAAACAAAAGAGAAGTGGCATACATCTTTACAAAACCGCTTCCATGGGAATCCCTTGAGTATCTTTGCCAGAGACTAGGAGTAATTTATACTCCAAAATGAATGCTTTTGAATGCTTATCTTATAAGTCTTAGATGTACATGAGGAAGCACCATAAATAAAACAAAGGGGGAGAGATTTATTAGATGCAAAGGTAAATGATTGGAGAGAGATCATAGAGGCATGTTTCCAAGGGGAGCGATTGTCACAAAGTAAAAAGAGCGATATGACTTCAGAGTGACACCCTTGGTAAAAGGGGGAGACATTATTCATATGAAGGGAGAGAGAGTAATCAAAGGCTTATAAACACAAAGAAAAATAAAATTCATGTAGACAGGGGGAGCAACCCCAAGGAGAGTTCACTCAGGGGGAGCAGCCCCAAAGGTAGATACCCTTTTCCATTGATGTCAAAGGTGGAGAGATAGAAACATTGATGAAAAGTATTACCATGAATGTTATCATGACTAAGTGTTGCCATCAATGTTGGTGTTGCCATCAATGCCAAAGGGGGAGATTGTCAAACATTTGGCCTAGGTCTATGGATTGTTGCTTGTCATTGATGTCAATTATTGGAGAGTGATATTGTAGATTGATATCAACCCTTAGTGATTGATGTCAACCCTTGGAGAAAGTCTGGTAGCGAATTCTGGTAGCACAAAGGTTTGGGTAACGGACCCAAGGTTGTTTCATGTATAATGGTATAAGTTTTAACATATTTGAAGGTAATACTATTCTATATGGATAGTACATATCATTCCATTTCTAATGGTATGTGGAACATCACATAACTCCTCACGGTTAGAGAGTTATGCCCATGAGAAGTTGGAGAACCCAGGTTTGGGTAATGGACCCAAGTTTGTTTGATGGATAATGGTATGCGTTTTCATATATTTTCAGGTAAGACTATTCTAGATGGATATTACATGTCATGCCATTTCTAGTGATATGTGGAACATCACGTAACTCCTCACGATTTGAGAGTTATGGCCTTACAAAGTTGGAGGGCCCTCATTTGTTGGGTTGAACCCCCAAAAGGTCAAAGAAGTCAAAGAGATTGCAAATAAGAAATTATTATTTAAATGATAAAGTAAAGTGAAAAAGTCAAGAAGGATTATTTAAATAATAAAGTGAAGTGACAAAATCAAAGAAGATTATTTAAATGATAAAGTGAGGTGACAAAGTCAAGGAGGAATACTTAAATGAAAAAGTGATGGAGAACATTCTAATTATGGAAAGTGGTTAAACCTAAAAATGAGGAAAATAGGTTAAATTACCTATAAATGGGTCAAGTGACCTAGAAATAGGTTAAGTGACCTAGAAATGGGTTAAGCGGCCTAGAAATAGGTTAAGTGACCTAGAAATGGGTTAAGTGACCTAGAAGATGGAGAGTATACATAAGAGGAAATGCTCTGTCATTTTATATCGTACTTGATAATATTGAATATATATAGGTGACTGAGGTAACCAAAGGATATCTAAGCTGAATTTCAGAGGGAAGGTGAAGAAAAGAGGGCCGGAATTCAAGGGAGGATAAATTCTTTTGATGATGCTTTCTAAGGTATGTTATTTACAGGTCATCTCACCATTTTCACAATAACATTTTTTATATAATGATTCAAACCGTGAGATTGCTAGGCCATTGAGGAAACATATCCAAGTATCTTTGGTAAAACATTCAGCTTGTATGTCGTTGTATTTTTGGATTTACACTCCGTGGAAAATAGGGTTTGTGGCTAGTCCCGAAACTAGTCTAAAACAAGTGTTTCGGGTAAAAATGACATCACTTATTCATAACAAATCCAAATTTAGTAATACCAAATATGTTGGTTAGAGTACAATCTTTAGTATGTTGTGTAGCATTTTCATATCTATTCAACAAATATTCAGTGCAGGAAATGCTCTACCAGGTCGGTCTCTAGAATAAGTCAGAATTCAACAAGGTATGCCATTTTTGCTATAACTCATTTTTTGAGAGGTTCCAAGTATTGACACATGGAGGAATTGCACAAAACAAACTGAATAACATTGTGTATTGGTTTCATATATTTATTCATTATAGGTACATAGTTATGATTATTTCAAGTTAGGGTTGTTGACCAATCCAAAACTAGTCATGTGAGACTAAAGAAAAATTTGATGAAAATGCTAGTCTCTTATTGTTAAAGTTAAGGAAGGTTTGTAGGTATGTGATCATATACACGAGTTATATTATAGAGTTACATATCAGATTTGGATGATGAAATTGATGAGGGAATTTGATGAAAATGCTAGTCTATTGTTGTTAAAGTTAAGGAAGGTTTGCAGGTATGTGATCATATACACCAGGTCTATTACAGAGCTACAAATCAAATTTGGATGATGAAATTGATTAGGTCTTTTGGTTGAGGTACATGTTGGGTACATGGTTGAGACAAGTAGTTGATGAGTTGGCACATACATGAGGTGTATAGTTGATGATGTTGGTACATCTTGATGAGTATTTGATACATGACTGGTACATACTTGGTACATGGTTGGAGGCACTTGTTAGTAGTATTGTTGACACATGGTTTTTGGATGATGTAGAATACTTGTATTATTAGAAGCACATATTGATCTTGGTGATGATTATGAGTTGTTGTGTTATGTTTGGTTGATGCACATCTTTGACATTTGTCTTGGTGATTGATATTGGTGAGTAGATCTGATTTGGTTGATAATATTGATGAGAAAAGTTGTCATGATAGGTTGTTTGGACAATTTGTTGTGACATGTTATTTGTACAGGTTTGGTGCATGGTTGATGCACTTGTTCATGGTACAGGTTGAGGTACAAGTTGGTGCATGGTTGATGCACTTTTTTATGGTACAAGTTGATTACAGTTTGTTTGGTATAGGTTGGTGCATGGCTGATGCACTTGTTTAAGGTACAGGTTGGTGCATGGCTGATGCACTTGTTTATGGTACAGGTTGGTTTATGGCTGATGCACTTGTTTATGGTGCAGGTTGGTTACAGGTTGAGGTACAGGTTGATGCATGGTTCAGGTTATTGGTATAGGTTATTTGATGCAGGTTGATTGGTATAGGTTTACATCAATATATCTTACAATGATAGTGTGACAGTGGTTCCATCATTCTACTTCTACTTCAGGGAGGTTGGACGGGGCAAGGACAAGTGGTTGTAGCCACCTTTCGATTGTAGTTGGAGAACATAGGGGGTTGTAGCCTCCTTCTAGTTGTAGCCAAAGAATAGGGGATTTGGATCTTCCCTCAGGTTGTAGCCTGAGAAACTAGGGGGTTGGAGCCTCCTTCCAGTTGCAGCTGGAAAACAAAGGAAGTTGGTGTTTCCAATGAATGTAATTCTTCAAGACATATAAGAAAAATCATTTTGCGGTTTTCTCTCACTTTGGGTTTCCACGTAAAACACTGGTGCACTATGTATGTGTATGATTGTTCATTTATTCATAGCTTATTTACTCTACAGTTATTGGATGATAATGATACACTGATGTAACACTTGGATTATATGGTTGAAAAGGATTAGATTGATCCATTATTGATTCACCCCCCCTCTCAGTAATCCAACAACAATGTCACTGAATTTCAAGCATTACTGCTAGGCATTGAAAATGCCTATAATTTAGGTTGTGGTCATCTTACAGTTTTTGGGGACTCTAAAATTGTTTTAAACCTTGTATGAAAAATATATTTTCCTAGTAACAAGTTGATGAAATGTTACACCCAAGATGTTTGGGAGCTTATCTTGAACTTATTATCATTTAACATCAATCATGTTAAAAGGGAACTAAATTCAATGTCTGACAGGTTAGTTGTTTTTGTAGCCTCTCCTACTCGGCAACTTCTTCCACAAAAACCTGATTATACTTTTCAATCCTTATATCATCCTCATATCCATGACAATGTAGAGTCATTAAAGTTCATCCTTAGTGATGAAATCATCTATGCTTTCATACAAAATGAACCATAGAATCCCAAGGAGATTATATCCATGGAAAATGACAAAATTTCGAAAGGATTGACTCCTTTAGAAAGTTCATTTTCTTCAAGTGATGTAGGAAACAAAGAAACACATAAAGAAGAGGAGTAAAAAATGAAATTGGGTGAAACCATTTCCTTGAACGTTGGGACACCCGATTTCCCAAATAATGTTAAGATAGGTGCCCAATGTACTGATGAAGAAAAGTTGAAATTCACTGAGTTACTTCATGAATTTTGAAATGTTTTTTGTTGGTCTTATGAGGATATTCATGGTTTTGATCCTGCTCTTATACATCATGCCATTCCTATCAAGGAAGGCATAAAACTAGTTAGGAAAAAACAAGGACCCATTAACCCCACACTAGAAGTGACTATTAGGAAGGAGTTGGAAATTGTTTTCAAGGCTGGGATAATTTTCCCTGTTAAGTATTTTGAGTGGATTTCCAATTTGGTTCCTGTTCGGAAAAAAACTAGTCAGATCTGATTATGCATTGACTTCCGTGCATTAAATAGAGCGAGTCTAAAATACCATTTTCATCTCCCTAATATGGAAATGATTTTGTAGCAAGTTGTAGGGTCACAGATGATGTCTTACTTGACAATTTTCTAGTCATAGTCAAATCAAGGTAAAAAGGACAAATAAATACAAAACCACTTTCATTACACATTGGGGCACATTTGCTTATGAACGGATGCCTTTCGTCTTATTTAATGCAGTTTCCACTTTCCAAAGAGCTATGCAAATAGACTTTGATGATCTGGTCGATAAGATTATTCAGATTTATCTCGATGACTTGATTGTATATTCAAAGAACTTATTGGATCATTTTGGTCATCTAGAAATATTCTCATGCGATGCAAGAAATTTGACTTTTCTTTAAATCCTTCTAAGTCTATTTTCGGTGTTACCAAGGGAAAGCTCCTTGGGAATATTTCTCTGATTCAAGAATAAGCATATATCCTGAAAGGATTGCTACTATTATAAACCTTCATGCCCCCACTTCCAAAAAGGTTGTTCAAGTCTTTATGGGAATTATCAACTTTGTCCATAGGTTTGTTCCTGATTTTGTTGTAATGGTCAAACCAATTCACAATATTCTCAAGAAAGATCGCTCCTTTTCTTGGACTGATGACGTCAAGAATGATTTCGTAAGGATTAAGAAGACAATCAGTTTCGTACTAGTTTTGGGGAAGAGGGATTTTGAAAAAGAGTTTATTATATACACTATTGCCATAGAGGAAGCAACCTCTGCTATCCTTGTACAATGTGATTACCAGAGTAACAAAAAACCAGTAGCTGACATGAGTCAAATATTATCAGATGATGAATTCAAATATTCTTATATTGGAAAACATGATTTCTCTCTTGTTAAAGCTATGGAGAAATTTTGCCACTTTATCTTAGGAAAGCACACACTGGTAAAATTCTCTTTACCTACAGTCAAGTTTTTGCTCTCACAGACTTATCTTTCAGGGAAACTTGCACATTGGCTTGCCAAGATATAGGAGCATAATTTAACCGGCATGACTTCAAAAACCATTAAGGGATGTGACTTAGCCCTTCACTTGGCTCAACATGCTGAAGCAAGTGAAGAAATTGATGAACAAGATAACCCTTTGTCAGCACTATTTTACATTGATAGTCAAATCCTTCCTATAGCTGAACATCCATGGTATAAAGATCTGATGTATTACTTGCAAAATCAGAGATGTCCAGATAGCTTAGATACTCATCAAAGGAGAAGGCTCCATCTTGAATCTTCCAGATATGTCATTTTATGATACTTCTTGTTTAGGAGATCTGTCGATGGTATATTACTTCGATGTGTAAATAATGAGGAAGCAAATAAATTGTTACAAGAAACCCATGGATCTTCAAATTCTGTCATTCATGTGGGTGGCCAATTTTCTGCTAAAACTACTTCTTTAAAAAGCATCAGAAAAGGTTATTATTGGCCTTCAATTTTTTGAGATTCTTATAAATTTTCAAGGTCTTGTGATAAGTGCTATAAGTTCATTGGGAAAGAATGTATTTCTTCCATTCCTTTGCAACCTTTCCTCCCTAAATTTCCTTTTTCAAAATGGGTTTTGGACTTTATCGGTCCTATTAATCCTCCATCTTCAGCAGGGAAAGTTTTCATCTTGACAACCATATATTATTTTACGAAATGGATTGAAGTTGTCCCACTTAAACATTTGCAGGTTATTTCTTTCCTTGAAAATAATATTTTCTCAAGATTTGGTATTCCTTTAGAGATTATTATAGACAATGACCCCGCTTTTATTTCTACTAAGTTGAATCAGTTTCTATCTAAACTGGGAGTTAAACATTTTACCTCATCACCTTATTACCCTCAAGGAAATGGGCAAGACGAGTCTACTAACAAAAATATGGTTAGAATTATCAAGAGGCTCATTGAAGATAAGCCTTGTCAATGGCACACCCTCTTCACTTACACCCTTTGGGAAGATCACACTACTACCAAGGTGATCATAGGTTGCACTCCCTTTCAGCTTGTTTATGGTCAAGAAGCTATTTAACCTACTGAGCTGGAACTTTCTTCTCTAAGGTTGATGCTACAGATTGAAGAATTAAATTCTTCTAATATATCTCAAATGATCAATGCACTATTGGCTTTAGAGGAACAAAGGAAGTTTTCCTTGGAGAACATAAAGAAAATACATCAAACCGTAAAGAAATATTTCAATAAAAGAGAAAAATTTGTTAGATTTAAACTAAATGAGAAAGTATTTCTTTGGGATTCAGCTCATGCTCATAGAGGAAGGCATTCAAAGTTTCAAAAGATATGACTGGGTCCTTTTAAAATCGCTTTTGTCCTAGGTGCAAATTCTTATCTTCTAAAGGACTTGGAAGAGTGATTATTTTCCTATAGCACCAATGTTTCCCCCCTGAAACACTATGTGGAACCAGATTGAAACTTAAAATGATGTATGGGAATTACTTATGTATTATAGTTTTTGTTTCACTACTTTGATTTTTCTTTGCTATTTTACTTTTCTGTTGTTTTTCTTTTATTAATTTCTTTTCTTTTCAGAAATAAAATTATGGATCAGTTTTTCCACAACGATGCTATTCTACAGGTATTATTAATCAATAACAATCAGGTTACACAGCTATCATGATGTCCATCCTTGAAGAAATCACTAAAATTGTTATCTTCTTTCAATATTGTTGTTAGATAGATAATTGGATTTTCATCCCTATTTTCTTCTTTCCTTTTCTTCCCTCTGCCCCGAGATTCAAAAAGAGCGAACCAGAAATGTTTCTCCTTAAAACAAAGAATGCTTTCACTGTGATAAATCAAATATTATGCATACACAAATAAACCCCTCATACATAACACTTTCCATGATTTATTCCCTAAGTCCCAGATCATTTTTTCCCTTAAAACGCCTCACTTCCCGCTGTTGCATAATCATTCTGGAAAAAATCATCTTTGATCTATGATTCACCTAGTATGAAAAACTAGACATTTTGATTTCTTCATCTGTTCGAAACAAATTTCCTTGTGGATTTGTCAATTTGTTGAGGCCTAAAAGATCAACGATGAAAACTATGCTCGTAAATGATTTCCAAGATTTATTATATATTATATCAATAATAAACTAGTAGGTGGGACCCCTTTGTAGACCTGTGGCACTATGGTGAATATGTTGCACTTATATTTTGTTTTCTTATGTGATGGTACCAGCACAGTCTTCTATAGTTCGTTGTTTCAAATGATCGTTTAAAATGTTATGGTGACATGATATGGTTGGTTGATTAATGCATGGCACTAGATGGCTTTGATGGCCACTCGTAGATTATGTTAAGGTTTCCCTGTGGATGAAAGGATTATTATCAGTTTTGTTTTGATATTGCAATTAAACATGACATTAATTGGTTTAAATGATCTTGAGAAGGGATAATATTGGGTTGATTTTAAATAAAATAACCATAATTGATTTCTAATGTTGTATTATTGTGACAAAAGAGGGGCGTACTAAACCCTTGCTACTATAGTTATGCGCCTTGTTGAATGTTATATGGTGATGCACATGGGGTAATGTTTATAGCACATTGTTATCTTAAAGAGTTTGAAATTACCAAGGGTGGCACATTATGTAGAAGTGATATGACAATGGTCATTTGGTTGATTAATTGTTTAGTGATATGGTGAATCGGCTGGCTTGTACTTGGAATTGAATGAGGTTGGAAGAGATAAGCGATGTGCATTTACTGCATGTCACTCAAACACCCCTCAAGCCCGTCACCCTAGTCATTATTTCATTTTGGTTTTTGGCTTTGGTAGTTGTTGATGCTCTTCATTGTTCGGTCGTGAAGGAGGCATACAATCTAGCTTTCTTCCTTGTGTAGGTGTTGTTGGATCATGTTGTCATTGATACCAATGGTTTGTCATTGATGCCAATAGGTTTGATTACTTGGGAGATTATTGGATCATATGTCATTGATGTAAATGGTTTGGTTTGATTGATGTCATTGGTTGATGTCAAGTAATTGATTGATATGATTCCCTTGATGAGAATGTTATATGT
>ML788625.1:1298990-1326853 GCA_009831015.1 Picea engelmannii
GGTCCTAACCCGCACATAGGTAGATCAATGTATTTGGATGTAATAAAGGTCAATATTAATAAGACCTTTCAATAAAATAGAATAAGGCAGATGTAAGAAGACCTAATAGAAGCTTCCGCTTCTAGAAGGATATTCCTCTAGATACTTCTTTTAATAGACACATTTAGTATAAATAAGGGTCGAGGGTATGAAAACCCTATCTTGGAGATTATTGTAACAGAGCGTTGCTCAACTGGAGGTTTCCCCCTGGAAGAGGCTTGTGAACATTGCTATCTGAATCAAAGTGCTATTTCTATTGCTATTTCGTATATCATTTCTGTGTATTGTGAATATTATGCTCGATATTTTGCTGTTATTCTGTCATTTCTAGCATTTCATTTCTGTTCTGCATATTTTATATATCTGGTATCTTTCACAGGGTCTGCCTCAGCCTCAGTTTGAGTAGATGGGAATTCTCTTTGGGAAGTAGTCTCGTCTACCTGTCTATCTTCAATTTCCTGTGGTGGGTTTTCATGGCATAATTCAGGATGCTCTAGTTGTGGAGGTCTATTAGCCTCAATCAGGTTATCCTAGGTCAATTGACTTTGACTCAGTGCTTTAGTTTTTATCAGTTTAACTAATCTATGGTGACTGATAACAACAACAGGGTCCTTGGATTTTTGTGTTCTTAAGGAAACCTCATGTAATATGGAATTCAGAAAGAAGGGTGGATTAAGTACTAATCGTTGCTTTAAGGCTACCAACAATTTGAGGTGGCGAGGTCAAATTATGTCACATCGTCCATCACAGGTGATGTACCACTGAATTATCCCTACCAATTCCTTCCATGGTTCTCTGAGGGTACAGGGATTAAGTCCTTTTCCTTTCTTATCCAACTCTTCCCCAGGGTCTGTGAAAGTTTCCATATCTTCCTTCAATGTTGTGTATCTTCCTGTCCACTGAATACCTGTGTTACGGAGGCCTATGACATCTGCTAAGATTTTCGAGTTGAATGATATTTGTATGCCTCATACCATAGAGACTTCTCCCTGCAGATTCTGAGATAATTCAAGCGTGACATTCGTGTCATATCCTTGCAAGCGGTTGAAGTACTCTGCCCACCACAGCCGGTGTAGGATATCTCTTGATTTCTCTGTAGCCTGTAGTAAAGTTGGCTCCCTATGCACACCTCTGCCACCCATTTTGTGAGAAAATGTGGACGACTATCATTCTTGGTAGCAGACTTGGTTAGACCAGCTCAGAGGAAAAATTACCGAAAATAGAAAATAGCAGAGACAATAAATGTTCACAAATGTGGATATTTATTACAATCATTACTATCTATGTCGAGAAGCGTGCCGAGCATCCACTCCCCTCATTAATATAAAGGTCAACCTTGAACGTTAGCATAGGGGAGAGTAATGAGTGTAGGTATTGATGGTGAGAAGTAATGATTGTACTACCGCTGCCAATGGTGATCAATGATTTATTTTCAAACAACATATTTTAACGCTAATCATTAAATGTTAGTCCTCTTTTGTGGAATTGAAATATACCTATACTCAAAAGAATGCTTTAAGGATACATACGTTGAATAAATTAAATCTGTTCATTTAAATAATATCCCACATATCATAATGTTGTGTCTTTTCTGTTTTATTGAATACAACCAAAATGAAAGCCTCGTTATTGAGTGAAGGAAATATAGAGATACACATAAACTTGGTGTTTAAGGTAAACTTCCATACCACAGGTAGAGCCACTATTACCAACAGGCGTCCATAACCTCGACAGGGTTGCCTTTTAACCCTTTGATGAGCCTGTATCCTTGATTATTTGAATCGTCTTTTTTTGAAAAGACCATCATCCTGGTTTGGTAGCCAGATGGTGATAATGCCACTCACTAGATTGTAACTTAGGTGAACAAGCCAACTCGTGATGAGACCCCTTGTCCTTTGACAAGGAAATGTCAAAGGCCATTGCCCTGGTGTGGTAGACATAGTGGGAATGTCACTTAGGTTATTATCCTATGAACATGGTAGGTTGGCTCGTGATGAGACCCCCTATTCTTTTTGAAAAAAAATATTTATTTATTTATTTTTATTTTATTTTATTTTTTTATAGAAATTTTTATTTAAATTTTTCCCTCAAAAAATACCATTATCATTGTTTGGTAGCCAGATGGTGATAATGCCAATCACTAGATTGTAACTTAGGTGAACAAGTCGGCTCATGATGATACCCCTTGTCCTTTGACGTGGAAATGTCAAAGGCCATTGCCCTGGTGTGGTAGCCATAGTGGGAATGTCACTTATGTTATTATCCTATGATTGTGGTAGGTTGGCTCATGATGAGACCCCCTATTCTTTGTGGGAAAAGAAAGAAATTTTATTGATTTTTTTTTTCTTTTTTTAAGTGTATGAAGGGAGGCTCATCTACCTCTTAAGAGTAAGGGATGGCATGAAGAAGTATAAGGATGCCAAGTAAAAGTGTGTCTTAGACTCCTTATTAATTATAAGGGTGAGATATCATTTAAGTGTATTTATATGTATAAGGGAAAAGAAATGAATTATGTTGGTTATAGGTTATGAACAAGGTTTAAGATATTTTGAAGAAATTAATCCAAAAAAATAATTTGATAAGGTATGGGAGATAGTCCACAAAATAATGATAGATCGTTAGAAATAATGATGGTGAAAATTATTTGGTGAAAGTTGTACCCCAAAGGAATGGTTTAGCGTTCTATCAGAAATGTAGGGAAGGAACGACAATTGTTCTGTTCAAAGGAACAACAAGCGCACAAAAGGAAAAACAATTGTTACGTTCAAAGGAACAATAAGCACGCAAAAGGGAACAACAATTGTTCCATTCAAAGGAACAAAAAATGTGCAAAAGGAACGACAATTGTTCCGTTCAAAGGAACAACAAGTGCACAAAAGGAACAACAATTGTTCCATTCAAAAGAACAGCAGGTGCACAAAAGGAACGACAATTGTTCCGTTCAAAGGAACAATAAGCGCGCAAAAGGAACAACAAGCGCACAAAAAGAACATCAATTGTTCCGTTCAAAGGAACAATAAGTGTGCAAAAGGGAACGACAATTGTTTCGTTCAAAGGAACACCAAGAGCACAAAAGGAACAACAATTGTTAGGTTTTTAACCATCTGAATAGGTAATTTTTAGAAACCTGGAAATGTGTTTTGGTTGAAGTCAAGGTTGATTAGTCATCAACTAAATTCATTTATGAGTTGGTTTATTTCAAAATTAAGTAGTGGATGGTTTGTTAATGTTATGAATTTCATTATAGTTACCCAATTGCTGTTGTTGAACCATGACACATTCATTTCTCTGTGAAAGACAGAGTTTGGGTGATGGGATGAAGCAGGAGTTCGGAACAGAAAAGAGTGCTAAATGAGTTCATTACAGTTATCCCCCCTAGTTCTGATTTTCTCGAATGACTGTAAAAAATAAAAAATAAAACTGAATAAAAGCTACAGATTTTTTTTTATATATATAGTATGTATAGTGTCAGTAGAATTCAACATTTATGGAGTTGGGGTGGCTGGATTACCTTCCTAGCTAGCCACAATTCGAACGGTAGGATCCTTACTTCCTGGTAGAAAGATGCTTTCGAGGGCGGTTGATGATAAAGTCATAGTCGGTGTCCATTGACCTGAAATGGAGATCCGGACCCGTTGATGGTGCTTAATGTGATTTTTCCATTATCATGGAATTCATTGGTTTTGTATGGTCCTAGCCACCGTGTCCATAATTTTCCTAGAAAATCCTGGAATCTAGAATCATAGAGGAGCACCCAATCACCCTTTTTAAATGATTTTTTCTTGATATGCTTGTCGTGTCAGGTCATTCTCTATTGCTGAATAAAAGTCGTGTGCTCTACAACACACATATGTGCTTCATCCAATTCGTTGAGTTGTTGAAGGCACTGTTTATGTGCTTTTGTAAGATCCAATCCGATTTCCTGGGCCATCCTTAGAGTCTTCATTTCAAACTCAATTAGGAATATGGGTTCTTTTCCATAGACTAAATGATAAGGAGAGTAGCCAGTGGTGTTACGCCATGTTGTGCAGTAAGCCCATAAGACATTTGGGAGCTCCAAAGCCCAATTATGTCTATTTGTTGAGACAGTCTTTGTTAGGATTTCCTCCAGGACTTTATTGGTGCTTTCCACTTGCCCATTTTCTTGTGGATGGTACGGAGAAGTAATTTTGTGTTTGATATGATAATTATCCAGGGTGGTGGTGATTCTATGAGCTGTAAATTGTGACCCTCAATCAGTAATTACTTCTCTTGGTAGTCCATAGCATACGAATAATTTGAAAATAAATTTGATGACTACTTCTTCTGTTGCATTTGGTAAGGCTTCTGCCTATACCCATTTAGTCATGTAGTCCATTGTGACTAGAATATAGGACTTCTAATTTGACTTTGGATTGAAGCGGCCACAAAGTCTAGTGCCCATCTCTCAAATGATTCCACAACTACTTGTGTTTTTAAAGGCATTTCATCAGCCTGACCTGGTTTTCCCATCCGTTGAGAACTATCACAAGTCTAGAAATATTTCTTCGTGTCTCTGAATATTGAGGGCCAATAATAGATCATTTACAAAATTTTGTGTCCAGTCCTGCAATCTGCAAAATTCCCACCACAGGGCTCATCATGTTCGTCCTTTAGTATGTCATAGATTTTGTCATCTCGTATGCATCTACGGATCTGGATATTGGCTCATGTATGAAAGAGATATCCGCTGATCTAGGTGAATCGTGCACTATGCTGGACGATTAGCTTTCTTTCCCTTGATGAAAGATGTGCCAGTAATCTTCCTGCTGCCAGGTAATTTTCCACATCAGCGTACCAATGTGGCTTTGTAGTAATGGAAAACAGATGCTCGTCTGGAAATCGATCTTCGACTGTTAAGAAGTCGTCTGTTTTGGGTATGCGGGATAGGAAGTCTGCGACAAGGTTTTCTCTCCTAGATTGATCTTTGATGGTGATATCAAATTCCTGCAATAGTAACAACCATCGAGTGACATGTCCATTAGTAATTGGTTTATTAGCTAGATATCTAATAATAGAATGATTAGTATACAGAATGACCGGATAGCCTATTATATAATGAAGAAATTTATTGATGGCATGTATAACAGCTAAAAACTCTTTCTCTATTACTATATAGTTAAGTTCAGTTGGATTAAGATTATTGCTAATAAAAAAATGGTGTAGGGTTTCTTGTGCTCCTCCTGTTTGAGGACAGCGCCTATGGCAATATCTAATGCATTGGTGGAGATGTGAAATGGTATTTTCCAATTTGGTCCCCTTAACACCGGTGTTGTCGAGATCAACTTATTGAGTCCTACAAATGCCACATCACACTTTTCAAACCACTGAAACTCTACATTACCAGTCAAAGCATGTAAAGGTGCAGTGGTTCTTGCAAAATTTTCCATAAATCTACGATAGTATCTTGAAGTGCCAAGGAAACTACGTACCTCAGTTTGTGTGTGTGGTGTAGGTAGATTAAGGATTACCTCTATTTTTGCTGGATCTACCCTAATTCCATCTACAGAGATATAATTCCCTAGTACGACACCTTCTGTCATCATCATGTGACATTTTTCGTGGCTTAAACATAACCTGGTCACAATGCACTGCTCTAGTATTTTCTCCAGGTTATTCAGTGCTTCATTGAAGTCGTCACCATAAGAAGTGAAATCATCCATATAGACTTCAAGCCCTTCATTGATCAGACCACTGAATATGCTCAGAATGGCCCTTTGAAAAGTGGTTGGAGCATTACAAAGTCCAAAGGGTAATACTCTGTATGAAAAAGTGCCCCAGAGGCATGTGAATGTAATTTTATCTTGATCTTCTAGGGAAATCTGAATCTGATTGTACCCGGTAAAAACGTCTAGGAAAGAAAAGAATTTCTTTCCTACCAAAGTATCCAGGACCTAGTCAATGAAAGGCAAAGGGAAGTGGTATTTTTTAGTGTCTTTGTTAAGTTCCCTATAGTCGACACAGATTCTCCATTTCCAATTTTTCTTTGGGACGATCACTAATGGGGAAACCAACGGACTATCTAAGATGGGATATATAAAATTGACATCCAACAACTTTTGTAATTATCCTTTAACAATATCCCTAAGGTGAGGATTCAATCTTCTCTATGGCTGTCGGATTGGTCGGGCATCTTTTTCAACATAAATTTGGTGTGTGCAGAGTTGCGGATCAATGCTTTTCATATCAGAATATTCCCATGCAAAAGCTTGTTGGTATTTGGAGAGGACTTGAATTATCTTTTGTTGTTGTTGTTCATCTAAATTGGCATTGATGTTTAGAGACCTCCCTGGTGCAATCTCGATGGGTTTGTTTTTATGAACCATTGTAGTTGGAATTTGTTGTTCCATTAAATCTTCCAGCAGGTCTCCTTGTGCTTCACAATCTAGAACATCTTGGAGCATCTGGCAGATCAGGTTACTCATGGTGGCTGGACTATTGATAAACCCACTGATTACGTCATCCTCTAGCTTCTTTTTAAGTCTGAGGGATTCCTCCTGTGTAAGAGGGGCTCATAAATCCCTCTCTGGATATCACGGTGGTGGAAATTGTGGATATACAAAAGTTGGAATTGGCTTAGCGGGAGGATATAAAATGAGATTCTTTGTGATACCCCCTCTAGTGATTGTCATATTACCTACTCGACATCCTATGTATGCATCTGTTGTTGTAAGCCATGGCCTTCTCAGTATTAATGGATTCCCTTCAAGTCTACTTCTTCAGTTGATGATGAGGAAGTCCGCCAGATATTCCCAAGAGTTGACGGAGATGGCTATATCATGTAATGTGCCAATTGGTCGAACTATCGATCGATCTGCCAACTACAACATTATTGTGGTGGGTTCGAAGGATTTAAAGCCCAGGGTATTACAGTTTTTCATAGTCAGGATGTTGATGGTTGCTCCCAAATCAAATAGTGTATTTGGAAAAGAATAGCCCTGGATCTGAGCTGTTACTATGGGATTCCCCGGATCTACATATTTGATCCATTCTTGTCTACCCAAAATTAGATGAGACAAGGCTCCTACCACATGGACTGTTGATGATGGATTTTTAATTTTTATGACGGGCTTTCTCCCACATAGCTCCTTGATCATTTTTTCATAGATTGGGATGTCCTGGAGAGCTTGCAGGAGTGGAATCTTAATATATAAATTCTTGAGTTCCCCTACTATGTCGAAGTTAGGATATATGCTCGGTTTTGTTATCATCAATATTTTGGGGAACGGAGGCGATGCTCACGCTGGTCCAAAACTACTTCTGGTTGTAGACAAATGGATTCTTCTTCAGTTAACGCAGGAAGGTTGGTTTGAATTTGGCATTTAGATCTAATCACCTTCTTTAAGCATGAAAAATGAAAAACAGTATGTAGCTTTGAATGGCTGGGCAAAGCTAACTGATAGGCTACTTGTCCCACATGCTTGAGAACGGTATAAGGAACATACAATTTGGGTGCTAGCTTCTGATAATGCTTGGCCTTGAGGGAATTTTGCTTGTAAGGTTGCAGTCGAAGAAACACTTGATCCTGTTCTGCAAATTGACGTTTAGAGTGACCTTGATATGCTTGTTACTTCATGTGATTCTATGCCATGACAAAATTCTCTTTGAGGGTATGGAGAATAGCCTCTCGAGCTGTAAGTGTTTGGTCAACTTCCTGGACCTTCGAGGCACCTGGTAAGTATGAGAGAACTGAAGGTGGCTTCTGTCCATATACTGCTTCAAAAGGAGTCATGCGTGTAGTTGTATGGTATGAAGTGTTGTACCACCATTCAACTAGGGGTAACCATTGAGCCCATTGATTTTTCTTTTCCGAGGAAAAACACCTCAAATATGTTTCCAAACACTTGTTGACAACTTCCGTTTGGCCATCAGTCTGGGGATGATAAGATGTGCTGAGATGCAATTCTGTGCCTTGTATCTTGAACAGTTCTTGCCAAAAATTGCTTGTGAAAGTTGGGTCGTGATCAGAAACAATAGAGTGTGGCATGCCATGAATCTTGAAGACCTAATCCATGAAGATTTGAGCCACCGTGGATTTTGTAAACAGGTGTTGAAGAGCGCAGAAATGAGCGTACTTGGAAAGGCAATCAACAACCACCATGATGAAGGATTTATTTCCCGATTTGGGTAAGCCGGTAATAAAATCCATAGAGATATCCTTCCAAATAGCAGGTGGAATCGGTAGCAGTTGTAGTGTGCCCGATGATTTAACTGTTTATCCCTTGTTGCATTGACACATGTCACATTCATCTACAAAATTATGAATGTCCTGTTTCATACCATCCTAGAAAAAAGAATGTTTGACCTTGTCATAGGTTTTGGTGAACCCGGAGTGCCCTGTTGTGCATGTAGCATGAAGCTCAGAAAGTACCGTGGATTTAAGCTTTGATTGTTTACTTAAATACAAACAACCTTTGTATCAAAGTTCCTCATGGAGCCAAGAGTACCTTGGGGAAGCTAGAGCATTGGACTGCAATTGCTGGATCAACTGCAAACTTTTTGGGTCTTGTAGCCATTCTTGGCGAATGGCTTGGAGCTAATCTGGTACAATGAATGAAAGAGAAAAAAGGGATCCTTCATCTTCATATTTTTGGGAAAGTGCATACGCAACCACATTGTATTTTCCTTTCTTTTAAATACTTGAGGCTTTGATGGTCTATATTAATTTGGAACCATTGCCCCAATAGATAAGGACACCACAGATCCACGGCATGCAGTATAGCCAACATTTCCTTTTCATAGATGGATTTGCCCAGATTTCTTTCAGATAGTTGCTTGCTAGTAAAGGCCAAAGGTCAACCCTCTTGCATAAGGACAAAACCAATTCCTTTCCCTGAGGCATCACATTCCAACACAAAGGTCTTTGTGAAATTGAGAAGGGCGAGGACTGGAGTGGTGCACATGGCCATCTTCAAGTTTTGAAAAGATTGAGCAGCGGCTGGATTCCAAGTGAAAGAGTTCTTTTTGAGGAGAGCAATGAGAGGTGTTTCAATCTTCCCATAATTCTTAACAAACTTGTGATAATACTCTGTTAAGCCTAGAAATCCACGCAAGCTCTTAAGAGTCTTTGGGTGAGGCCAGTCTTGCATAGATTCAATCTTTTTAGGATCCACCCTGATGCCATGTTTACCGACCAAATGACCCAAGTATTCTACTTCTGAGGCACCAAAAGCACATTTAGACTATTTCAGGAAAAGTTGGTGCTGAGAGAGTAGATGGAGAACTCGATCCACATGATTAAGATGGTCTATCCAGGTTTTTCTATAGATGAGGATATCATCAAGGAAAACTAAGACAAATGGCAGAAAAAAGGACGGAATACATGATTCATGAGGCTTTGTAAGGTGGAGGGGGCATTACACAAGACAAAAGGCATGAACAAAAACTCATAGTGGCCCTCATGAGTTCTAAAGGAAGTCTTGGGAATATCTTCCTCTTTCATATGTATCTAGTGGTAGCCCGAACAAAGATCCAGTGTAGTGAAGAATTGGGTGCCACTCAATTCATCCAGGAGGTCATCAATGACAGCAATAGGGAATTTGTCTTTGATGGTAAGTTTGTTGAGGGCATGGAAGTCAGGACACATTCACCAAGAACCTTCTTTCTTCAGGACCATGACCATAGGTGATGAATAAGGGCTCGTACTAGGGTGGATAATGTCTGCATTAAGGAGTTCCTAGGCCATTTTCTCAATTTCATTTTTTTGGGAAAAGGGGTGACAATACAGACGGATATTAGGAGGAAGGCTTCCTGGTACAAGGGGAATGGAATGATCATGAACACCATGGGAAGGAGGGAGGACTAGGGGAGTGGAAAATACCAATTGATGTTTAGAAAGGATGGCTTGGAGGTCTTGCGGTACAGAAGGTGTCTCTGTTGCTTGTATGGCATGGAGTTGAGCGATAACACCAGAATGACCCTTTTTGAGAAGCTTTTCGATGTGATGAGAACTAATGATCTTAGGTGAACCTGCAGTGATTCCTTGGAACTTATATTGGTGTCCCTCTTGGTCAAATTGCATGGTTAAGTCTTTAAAATCCATGAGAATGGGACTCAAAGTCCTTAGCCAGTCTGCACCCAGCACAATGTCACAACCTCCCATGTTGATAGAAAACATATGGGATTTTAGGTGGTAGTCACCAAATTGGAGACGCACATTTTCACAACTCCCTCCACATTTCATGGAACCACCATTGGCAATCATGATTTGGAAATTATTGATGGCATGGATGTAGCAATGAGTTTCTTGGGCAATGCGGCGATGAATAAAATTATGGGTGCTACCACTATCAACCTGAATGATGAACTTCCGATCCTTGATGTAACTGATTAGCTTGAGGGTTTGGGGAGCGGAGAAGCCAGTGAGAGCATTGATGGAAATGATTGGTTCTACTTTGGGAGGGTATGAGGGAGGGGTTATGTTAGTGGATTTAGGTGATTCAGACATAGAAGGAGTTTCTTGATCTTCTTCCGAAATCTCCTCGAAGATGGCCATAAAAATCTTTTGTTCTTTACACTTGTGGCCCAGGAAATATTTTTCATCACAGTTATAACAAAGGCTTTTGAGTTGGCATTCAACCATTTCAGCGCAGGTCAATTTTTGGATCTTTAGTGGAGCAGAGAGAGTAGTGGGATTTACTGGTTTAGGGCAAGGGATGAAGGAGGGTTTTCAGTTTTGATAAGATACAACCTATTGTGCTTATTTATCTCTTTTGGTAGCCTCCACCCAATTCTCAGGTTGAGCCATGAGGACATGGGCCCGAATTTCATCCTTGAGGCCGCTAATAAAACACTCTCGGAAAAAGGCATCAGACATGCCCTCTATTCTAAAATCTAGGTGCTCAAAGGCAACTATAAAGTCTTCCATTGTTCCTAATTGTTTCAGCTTTGTCAAACGACCCAAATGGTTGGTGTCAGTGTCAAAGCATTCATAAATCTCTGCCACAAATTGTGTCCAAGCAATATACCCTTAGCGAGAATTTTTTCTCCAGTGCCACCATTGCCAACATTCTTGATCTAGATGGAGAACACCATACCAGATTTTGGCCAAGTCATCTATAATGCTGTATAAACAGAAGTAATGTTCCATTTGGGTTACCCAACTAGTGGGGTCTGAGCCATCAAATTTGGTCACATCCACCCGTGGAAGGCGTAGGTCACATTGAAAGTGATGGTTTTGCAAGGTATGGGAATGAAAGGAATGGTCACCTTCAGTATGTGGGGGTGAGGAAGAGGAAGGGTTATCTGTAAGGATATGCAGTTTGGTGTAGAGTGTCGAAAAGACTGATTCAAGCTGGGTGGTGAGGTCTTGTTTGATTTCGCCCATTGAGGACTGCATGGTTGTATTGATGGCGATGACATTGGCACCGAGTTGTTTCACTTCTTGTTGGGTCTCAATGAGACCAGACTGCTTCCAATTCTTCCAATTCTTGGCTACGAGTATGGGCCATGAGGATGGGGGAACTGAAAAGGGGCAGGTGGGGTAAAACAATTTTTCCAAAAAAATGATATGGATGAATGTGATAAGGGAGAAGAGATGAATCCAATGGAATAGGGATGAAATAATGGTGAAACAATTTCCAGAATATATATATATATATATATATATATATATATATATATATATATATATATATATATATATTTTATGTCTAGTCTGAAGAATAATGCAGAGAGGAAATGCCCGAATGCTTAACCAGAAAGAAATGTGTATTTACTTGGAAACCCAAACACAGTTGCGCGGCAATAGATCTTGTCTATTTTAATTTGTTTATGTTTATGTTCCCAAGGGTTAGGTATTCAAGGGTTATAGAGACAAGGGCTTGCCCTGTGCTATAGATCTCTGACATACGTGCAGGGTCCAACAATAGTATTTTGGCCCAATATCTTAGGGCACTAACTAAGAAGGATAGACTGTACCCTTAGTTGTACTACCCGACTACCCAGGTACTAGAGGGTATCTTCTCGAGTGTTGTTCTCGGTGACACTATAGCATTCAAGTGGTCAATTGGGTTATCTAAAGAGGCCTTCAGGTAATCTAGGCCGATCTGTACACATGTGTTGTCTGATGCGCTACCACTCGAAGGGGTACCAACACGGGTTACAAGGGTGGCCACCAAATGTGAGCTTAAGTACCACTTGTATTTCCTCTGTGTATGAATCCCTCAATTGCAGGTTTATGTGTGTAATGATAGATCATTGTGGCTTAAAGACGTCGGAATACGTCTCTATCCTGAAAAAAATTTTAAACCACACTTTCTGTCGAGGAAAGTGCTCTGATACCACTTGTAATATACCAGATATAAAATGTATGCAGAATAGAAATAAAATGCTAGTAATGGAAGAATAACAACAATATAACCAGAACATTCACTACAATAACACTGAAATGATATAAGCATAACAACAGAAATAGCACTTTGAATTTGAAAGCAATGTTCATGGGCCTCTTCGAGGGGGCAACCTCCAGTTGAGAAGATCTCTATTACAATAATATCCAAGCTAGGTTTCTCATACCCTCGACACCTATTTATACTAAAAAGAAGCATCTAGAGCAAGATCCTTCTAGAAGCGGAAGCTTTTATTAGGTCTTCTTACATCTGCCTTATTCTATTTTATTGAAAGGCCTTATTAATATTGACCTTTATTACATCTGAATATATTGTTCTACCTATCTACGGGTTAGGACCCTAACAGAAAGTGCTTCTTCCAAGGAGCACCGAGCCCTGGGCTTTGGTAATTTTTGGTGGGGGTTTTGGTTTTTCAAGATCTTTTTTCTTAGTCATACACACTTCACACAACAACGAAAAAAAAGGGAAAATAAAAAAACACCTATGCTACCTCTTGTTGCGTCAGCTGGAGGTAGGTGCTGGCATAAACATCTTACTTATTTTCTGCGTAGGTTCTTACCTTCTGTCTTCAATACCTAGTCCTCTAGAGGCACAATCTATGCTACCTTTGACATTCTTCCCTGACAACGATGCCAAAATGTTGGGCTCTAAAGATGTCTAAAAACAACCTTAGTTTAACATTAATTTATCAACCCGAGGATTCATATTTTATCTCAAAGAATATCAGCAAAGTCTATGCAGATAGCTTGAAGAGGCTAAAATCATGTAGTTAAAGAAGATCTGAGTTTATCAACAATGAAGTTCCTCAAACATTCATTAAAGATTCTAGGAATTCAAATCTAAAGTTGTGCAATGGAAAAGAAATAATTAATCTATTGAATTCATTTTAAGAGCAATAATTGAATCTAAGTACAGACTTGCAAAATTGGTTATTATTATGAATCAAATTGTTGGAAAGGAAAAGGAGAATTACTCTATCTATGAAAAGAAACAGAAACTGTAATCTAATTGAAAAGGGACAACAATCGTAATTCTATCGAAAGAAATAACAACTATATTTTAACAGAAAGGAACAACAATTGTAAACTAAGTGAAAGGAACAACAAGTGTGAACTTATGAGGAACTGTCACACATCAAATCTCAGTAATAGGAATTGGAACAACAATCATCTAATGCTTCAGGAAACATCTATCTCTTGCAATTGACATGAAATCATCAACACACTTATGCATTCATTTAACTATTGTAAAAGAGAATCAAATCACAAAACAGAAATTGAACTGATACAAGTACAGGTCGAACAATAGCTCCTTCAATCTGGGCCCTTGGTCCATAGAAGCACTGCTATTGGAAATTCAGTATATAGAAATGGTAAAACTGCTCAAAGCTTTTATTAATTTCATAGATGGTACAACATTTTACAAAAACTACTAACGCATAGCAATTCTAAGTTCTGAGTTCTTGGATGCAATTCTTCTCCCCCTTTTCAAGGTCTATTTACCCCTTATATATTAGAATAATCTGGGTAAATTAAGATATCCTAAGGATCGAGAGATCCTCAGGATTTCTTTACTATTATAAAGTTACAATACAAGAAACTCAATCATCTTCAAAACCACCTTGCGCCATACAGTCCTCAACCTCAAATAGCTTGTGCATCTTTAAGATTCCCTTTGCTATCTTGGGTGTGACAATATTTAACTAATCCTGTAATAAAACTAGACAATTTCAATCATATTTTAGGATCTATGTAATCTAACTTTATCAATAACGAAAAAGAGTATATTATTCATTTTGTATTCTATTTGCTCCTAAATAACTGAAAAGTCAATTAAGATGATATCATGAAATGTGGGAAAAAGAAAGATATTTATACCTTTTTCATAACCTAACAGTAGGATTTTCCATGTATGGGTTCCAGACCATCCATGATGGTTACTCTGCCCTTTGAATTAATTTTTGGCTCAGGATTGCTCTTGGTCTTTGTGATTCTTAAGTTGTTATGGGATATTTGAACTGTGTATTAGTGTTGATTATGTGGGTTCTTACGGTGATTATTCTGGACTGTTGGCACTTTAAAACATAAATGGTTATGCGATCCTTGTTGTGTGTAATATTTGCATAGGTTTATTGGATAAAATAGAAGTGAATCCTACTTATTCATAGATTGGGTTTTTTACTCTGGTTTCTGTATTGAAATTGATTATTATGATTTGAGAATCTTTTATCTCTGTACATGGGTGTTACAACCAGTCTTTGTGTTTAAGATTTTCCCATTCCATGTTTGTCTCCGTGGCTGATATTTTTCGACCCTGTGGGTTGCAATATGAACCATTGGAAGATTTAATCATTTTTCTTCCTTGACTTGGAAAAACCCCGAGCTGTTAGCTATCATTACATTTCCCTCACTGACACTATTTCCTGGAAAGCATTGCACAGTATGGGTTTTGTTAGCACAAGATTGGTTAAGGTGCCAACTGTCAAGAAAAAGCATTGAAAGCACTCTCACAAGGTTCCAAGCATCAAAATAACCCATGGATTTATGCTACCAAATTGTATGTAGACACATAGTCGGGTGCTACCTAAAGGTGCTACCAAAATTCTAGCAGAGGTTGAATTGTGCAGAGTTGTTCTGCCAGTTTTGAGTCACTAATTTAAAACTTTGATTGTGAAAAATTGAGAAGGTAGTTTTAAAAATGGGAGGAGGTTTTTGTTTATAACATTCTAGATAACAAAAAACTCTCTCAGTTTTTAAAAATTTGTTATGGTTTGAGATATATTAGACATAGAAGTGGCGTTACCAACTATTTTACAGTGACACTACCTAATTTCCTGTAGCGGTCACAGTTTTTGATATTTGCGTTGCTGGGAGGTTTCCACCTGTCAAGGAGGATTAGAATGGATTCTCAAGGATCAGTTAGATGTCAAGGGACACATGCACGTAAGAATTATCTCCAGCAAAGGCCTCATGCAATGAGGTGGATACATTTTATTAATGACTTTCAACAAATTCTTGAAAATTAGCAGTTTGTTGGATTTTTGTCTCTTTGATTGTTGCCACCTATCTCCAAGGTTTAGAATCCAATGGAGGAGATGGGATTCGACCTCCTACGGTTATGAGGATGATATTTTCTATTTAAGGAAGTAAATATATGCTGGAGGAGGGATTGATGAACCAAGAGATGCTTGAGAGGCTAGGAGCAGTTAGAGTTGCTCATTTGTAAGCCTGAGGGCTTGTTTGTTATGAAATTTCTGTCATTAAAGATTCATGAGAGATGTTATCAGATTGTATTCTTTGTTTTCACACTTATTTGTTATATTCTTGCTTGAACATATTGCAGGTTTTGAGGATCATAGTTTCCATTGATTGATGGATTCATGAACAACAAAAGATCTGTTGTAGCTTGCCCATTAAATCATTGTTCATTGTTTAAGCAAATATTTATCTATTGCAGAAAGGATCTCTATGAAATGGGTGTTCTTCCTTTTTTCATATTCACCATGATTCTACTCATAATTATATATCTCTTTGTCTGATATACAGTTTGATTTCCTTTGATCCGTAGGATGTTATGACTCCATGCCCAATGGAATCCCTTTGCAAAATTTCTGTTGCCCTCTACCTTTCTTTCTCATCTCGTTGATCCACCTATTCAAAAACCATTTTAATCCATTTAGATTTCTATGTTGATTACTCTCATTTGAATTCTGGGAGTGACTCTTAGAGTGCTAAAATTTTTGGCATCGTTGTTGGGGACAGATTTGAGAAGATTGAAAATCTCCCTGGGAAGAACGACATTGTACAGCTCCAGCTTTAGATGGTGACTAAAGTTGGACAGCTTCAAGACTGCACCTTCACCATGGCGAGTCCATTGTTCAGAATATGTTGGTGACTCCACTAAAATGAGAAAAATTAAATGGATATGAAGGCTATCCTGGCCAGGAGGTTTTCCCCACTCAATTTCTCAGCCATAAATGATTATCCACATCCTATGCCTCTTATTGATGAATGGAAATATTTGTTTCCTAGATTGTATGAAGGTGAGGGTGACATCCCTCTTGAGCATGTTCAAGAATTTCATGCTTTGATGCAGCAGCTTGACATCCATCATGAAGATATATTGATGAAAATGTTCATGTATTCATTAGATAGGGATGCACATAAATGGTATTTCTCATTACCCCCTTCCATCATTTCATTCTTGAAGGATTTCCATGGAATATTCAATGAACACTACAAAAGTTTTTATCCCTCTGAAATTATTTTTCATAACTGTTGTGAGGGATATGTAGAATGTGCTCAAAATTTGTTAGATTGCTTTGCTAAATATAAAGATGAAAACGATTTTATTCACTATCCAAATGAAAGCATAAAGAATACTCCTGTATTCGGAGAGGGCAACATTCATAACTTTGTTTCAGATGAAAATCATGTGTATGAACAACTAGAAGCAACAGTTACCATTGTTCCTAAAATGGATATTTTTAACAATTATACTCTTGATGAAATTACTATTTTAGAGGTTGATCATAAGTATGAAGGGTAGCTTGTTTTTGATGAATATTCTAGTGATGATGAGAAGAAAGATCATCCTATATTTGATCACTATGAAGACAGGTATTATGATGCAGAGGTTGGCCTTGTCACATAAGACATAACCTGCAGATTTGACCAGGAGAAGCCCTTAGTTGAGGCACATGAAGAGATCGTTTATACATAGCCAGAAGTAAATCAACAACCACCTATGTCAATCCTTCTTCCACTTGTACCCACAGTTTACAATAAGAAACTTGAAGTGGAAAAATAAATATGCTATCAGTCCCACATGTTTTGTCACCATTTTTATGACCCTATAGGGGTGTATATGGAGTTGTATTTCTCAAATGTTTTGGAACCTGTAAACTTTATAGTGTCAACAATAGTCAAAGGAGATATAGGAAATGTTTTTAAACCATTGTCATATTACTCTTGTATACTGTCAATCATTGGCATTATAAATACTCATGTCAGCAAGTTTCTTGAATGGATTTGGTGGAAGTTTGCCTTCACCTAGCCCATTGTAAAAGTCAATTAGCTTAGGTTTTGTACATACATAATCTCAATCAAGAGCAACTGTGTTTGCTTTCTGTTTGAAAGTAGAGTAATATAAGTTGTCAGTATGTTGTCTTCAAAATGATGCATCAGAGCATGACTCCACAATCCAAAAGGATAAGGCACTGAAACTACAAGAGTTCTTAAAGCCTCACAAAGAGGACTCTATCCCCCATGGAGCCTATGTTAGCACAAGATTGGTTAAGGTATCAAGTGTCCAGAACAAGCATTGAAAACACTCTCACAAGATTCCAAGAATAAAAATCACCCACGGATTTATGCTATTGAATTGCATGCAGACACACAGGCGAGCACTACCTAAAGGCGCTACCGAAATTCTGGCAGAGGCTGAATTGTGCAGAGTTATTCTGCTAGTTTTGAGTCACTAATTTAAAACTTGTATTGTGAAAAATTGAGAAGGTATTTTTGAAACCTGGAGGACATTTTTGTTTATAACATTCCAAATAAAAAAACCTCTCTCAGTTTTTAAAAATGTGTTATTGTTTGAGAGATATTAGACATATAAGTGGAGCTACAAACTGTTTTACAGTGGCGCTACCTAATTTCATGTAGCAGTCACGGTTTTTGATATTCGCCTTGTTGGGAGGTTGCCACCTATCAAAGAGGATTCGAATGGATTCTAAAGGATAAGTTAGATGTGAAGGGACACCTACACCTAAGATTTATCTCCAACAAAGGCCTCATGCAATGAGGTGGAGAAATTTTATTAATGATTTCCAACAAATTCCTGAAAATTAGCAGTTTGTTGGATTTTTGTCTCTTTGATTGTTGCCACCTATCTCCAAGGTTTAGAATCCAATGGAGGATATGGGATTTGACCTCCTAAGGTTATAAGGATGCTATTTTATATTTAAGGAAGTAAATATATCTTGGAGGAGGGATTGATGAGCCAAGAGAGGCTTGAGAGAGTAGGAACAGTTAGAGTTGCTCATTTGTAAGCCTGAGGGCCTGCTTGTTATGAAATTTCTACCATTAAAGATTCATGAGAGCTGTTTTCATATTTTCTTCATGGCATAGTGCATGCATGTACTGCGTAGTAAAACGAGGAAGTGTGCACATTCCAGGATACCGCACGCAGCATATGAAGTGCACACGATGTTGAGGCCAGGGAGCCTTTGTGTGTATGATATGTTTTATAGGTTGGTGAGCTAGTTATAATAAGATAGGATGCTTATGTTTTGATTAGGTGAGAGAGCCTAGATGTTAAAGGCCAGTGTGACTGTTTTTGTACATGTCTCATATTTAATATAAAATACATCATTGCGCGCAGACCGACCACGATAAAAGAGATGGGGAACTAAACTCCACTAGTTAGGGAAAGGGAGGGGTTAAGTTAAGGAAAGGGGCTAAGCTAGGGAGCTTAAGCCAAAAGGGAATATTATATTAATATTTCTTAAATCATAAAGTACGGATAATTATGTTATCCTAAGTTCTAAAGTTGGGGCCAAGTGGGCCAAAGTAGCTCCCAACATGACAAGTGTCAAGCTGGGGACATGCATACATATTGGGGGACTTAGTTCATTTCACGCACGCCTCCCATCATTTAGCGATTCATTCATCCATGATTCTAGGATGATTTTGACTCATGCAATCAGTTATCTTTCATACATTCCTATCATTGTACCTGAACCATGTCCATAACCATATCCGTTCTGTAGCTGGTTAGCTTGGGAGATGGACTGAAGAAGCGGGTTGTTAGGCCCATGATCAATTCTCTAGGTTAGAAACTTGTTGGGGATTGATTTCCTGAATGTGTTGAACTACAGCTGCAGGGCTCTAAGACTTCCTGTCCGGCCTATTGTTGAAGCCCTGGAAGGGAAGTGGGGCAGTCGAGGGATTGTTGAGCAGAGAAGGGGCACACTTCCTTGGGTGGAATAGGCACGTGGGGAATGAGGGACTGTAGGTTTTTAGTTGGGTGAGCACCTGAGAAGGAGTCTTTCATGTTGTTCATGATCCTTTAGCCTGGTTAGGAATCCCTTTACCCGGGTGGAGTTTAGTCCCAGCTCGGGGGTGACTCACTGTTGAGAGTGATGAACAATGTGATCTAAGGCTGGGAGGTTTTTGGAAGGTCTACATGCAGTTGGTTATCTTCTTAAAAAGATAAGTGTGAGCCGTGTGATAAATTTACATGCTGCATTGTTATTCACATGATATTTTATGAGTTTATCCTATGCGTGATTATAGATGTTTGTATGCTTATGGGTATTGCATGTATATGATGCATATCTAGGTTTAGTGTTATTTCAATGTGAATCTATGCATTTACATAACGTATTTTTCTGTTCACATTTTATATATAAATGTTTTGCAAGAGCTCTATATATGTATATGTTTTAATCGCATGTAGATAGAAAATATGTATGTGGCATAGCTCAATTTGGATGTTGAGTATGTTACAATATGTTCTGCATAGAGAACGTATGTGTTCTCTGGCGTAGTGTGGCCCGACATGGATGGTCGGGGATGTTACAAATCGATTTCAGAGCTAAGTAAGGCATCTGAGTAGCAGCATGGCCCAGACTGTTGGTGGCCGGGGATGTTACAAATTGGTATCAGAGCTTCGGTTTCCAACATTGAGCATGGATGGGCTGAGAAAGTTGAGATTGAAGAGAAATGTCACAGAGGATTTATTTTGAAGTGACCAAATTTTGAATTATGGAACGTCCATGGTAAAAAGTAACAACAATTGTATGAATTGGGAAGAAGCCCCAATTTCGATTGGTAAATTCATGGAGAAATTCGGCCAAGTGATGAGATATTATCGATTTAATATCTATTCTAGCAAAGTCAGACCTGGAATTGGTCGAATTTGAAGTCATAGTGAAGCCATGACAGATGGAGCGTAATTCATAATTAAATTTCTCAATTCGTGAATTGCTTTTGGGGAAATTTGTTCCAGAAATGTCAACCCACAACGATTTGTTGTTGCAGAGGCTGAATTGGTATTCTCGGGGTGAAATTGAATGAATTTCTTAGTTGCAGAATGTCTATGGTAAATTGGGGAAAACGTTTAGCAAAAGCCTCAATTTTTGCAGCGGAATGCACGAGGGATTGATGGGCAGTGGGAATCTTGTGATGTCTAAAATTCGGCACTATGTGGTAGGATATTGGCATGTTGGTGTGCGCACTAAATTTTCGTGCTGCGCGGAAAATATTAGCATCTAGGAGCGCGCAGTAAATTTTGATGCCGCACAAAAACAAATATTGGTGTGTGAGTGCGCGCATTAAATTTAGAATTGCACAGAGTGTACACACACAAGAAGTGTGCACGGTGTAAAAAATCCTAATAATGGCGCACAGGGTGTATGCAGTATTGGCAGAGCGCAGAGGATTTTGGTTGTCACGCACAGTATGAGTATAAGTTGTCCCACGACAGTGTAATCAATGGTGCACACAAATTATTGTGTGTGGTGGGGGCATATTGAACTTTGGCATGGTGAAATGCATAGAGAGAAATGCATTTGGAATACCAGGATGCAATAAAAAAACTGTGCACAATAGGTATCAGGGAAAGAACCAAAACGGTGCGCAGCGGATATTGACACACAACACAAAAGTGCACGCAAGTTATTGGCACAACAGAGAAGTGATACACAGTGGTTTTAAGGTGTACGAAGCACGATTTACCTTGTGATGTTGTAGCACATGGAAAATACGGGTGCACAGATTGAAATTTGTGCATGTGAAGTTGTTTGAAGGGTGAAGAATAACATAAATAGTGAAGGGTAAATTATAAGACCCAACTAGATCAATGGGGCCATAACTTTCTTCTCAAGACTCGGAATCGAGCATGTGAGAAGGAGTTGGAAAGTTATTGGACAGTGGAATATAATTATCCACCCAGAAAATTGATCAAGGCATTCAAATTTCCAGGAATTCAGAAAAAATAATTCTGATATATATTAATGAACCAGAATGGTTCATATTTTCATGAAAATTGTTGGAACCGTTAGCCTGGCAAATTTTGTTGGCTGCAAATTTTGCAGAGTTAATGACAACTAGATAAAGATCATATTAGAGTCCAGAGTAATGGAAGAGGCATAAGGTAATTACAGCCAAGAATATGAAGTCAGAGGGGTGGATGTCCATTTGAGCATGGAAGGAACAAACTCTAATGGACATGGAGCAAAAAGGAATGAAAACATGAACATGGTAGAGACCATTAAAAATTTGCAGAAGGATGTCCAAAGCCATAAGGTTAATAATGAAAGGCTTATGAGAGCCAAGGAGCATCAGGATGACTTCAACATGAAGTTATTACAGAGCTTGAACAGAATAGAAAAGAAATTGGATAAGGAGAGTGGCTCAAGCAAATTGGGAAGTCACAAGTCTCGTGATGAGAAAAGAAAAACAAGAAATGTTAGCAGGCATCACCACCACTCCCCGAGGAATTCCAATAAGAGATCACATAGCAGCTACGGTCCATCACCTACCAGAAAGCATGATATTTCTAGGGTGGATGAACTGTGAGGAGAAATGAACAAAATCAAACCTCCTACATTTAATGGTGAGCACAAGAAGGATGAAGATGCAGAAACATGGTTGTTGGGAATGAGAAAGTATTTCCAATTGCATAATTACTCTTCTCATGCAGAAGGTATAATTTACATCTATCAACTCAAAGGAAAAGCATCCATGTGGTGGGATCATCTTGTGCAGGTGCAACACATCAAAGAGAAAAGTGTTACTTGGAGAAGCTTCAAGAAGTATTTTGAGAAGAAATACTTGACTAAGAGATACTATGACAAGAAAATGAAAGAGTTCTTTGAACTCAAGCTTGGGAGTGTGACCATTGATGAATATGAGAGAAGGTTTTTTGAACTGCTGAAGTATGTCTCTTTCATCAAGGATGAGACAGTGAATATTCAAAGGTATTTGAATGGATTGCCATCATTTATCAATGACAAAATACAGTATGATGATCCCAAGACATTGGAGGAGAACATAAGGTGAGATAAATGCCTATATGATCAACAAAAATCAAGGCCAACATTCCAAAAATCTTGGGAAGAAAAAAAGAAATTCAATGTGGATCAGAGGAAGAAAGAATATAAGCCATCATTCTTCAGAAACAATCCTTAGGGACAACAAAATAATAAATAACCCAGAACGATTGACACAGGGAGTCAAAGGCCAAGGAAACCACCTATTCAATGTTGGGATTGTAAAGGGGATCACATGTTCAGATACTGTCCTCATAGAGGTGAAAAAGGGAGGACTATTCACAATGTATAGTAAGATGAAATAGTGGAGGACATGGGAAGAAAGGTACCTAGGATCTATGCAGCCCTAGATAACAAGCAAGTAGAGTATCAGTCACATATGATTGAAGTGGAAGGTATGATCAACAACCAAACCATTGCTATTTTAATTGATTCAGGAGCTAGACATAGTTATATAGATCCTAAGATGGTGGAAAGTTTGCGTCTGCCAAGAAGAAAGCATGGGAAATCTTATTTGGTGTGGTTGGCTACAAGAACCAAAAGAAAAGTTAATGAGATGGTTAAGTCATGTCTTATGGACATGAATGGAATGAACACCCAGGCAGATTTGAACATATTGCCTTTAGGTTCCTATGAATGTCTAATTGGGATGGATTGGTTGGACCAACATCATGCTCTCCTAGAATTTCATAACAAAGCGTTTACTTTCTTGGATGAGGAAGGGAAACTGAGGAAAGTGCAGGGAATTCCCAGGGCAGTAATCATCAGAGAGATTTCAGCATTGCAGCTGAAGAAATGTTACAGAAAAGGGTTTCAGATATTTGCAGTTCATATGGAGGAGACACCTAAAGATAAGGTGCCAAATTTGGAAGATTATGCAGTCCTGGATGATTTTGAATATGTGTTCAAGGAGGTACCAGGACTACCCCCAAGGAGGGACATTGATTTCTCTATAAATATAATTCCTGGAACAACTCTAGTGTCAAAGACTCCTTACATAATGAGTACACTAGAGCTGAAGGAGTTGCAAATGCAACTTGAAGAAATTCTGAAGAAGGGGTATATACGCCCAAGTGTATCACCTTGGGGTTCCCCAGTCTTTTTTGTGAAGAAGAAATATGGAAAATTAAGAGTGTGCATTGATTTCAGATAGTTGAATAAAGTGACTGTTAAGAACAGGTATCCTCTGCCAAGGATTGATGATCTTTTTGATCAATTGAAAGATGCAAAGATATTTTCAAAGATAGATCTCATGTCAAGATACCATCAGGTAAGGATTAAAGAGGAAGATATTAGTAAGATCGCCTTCAGGACAAGGTATGGTCATTATGAGTTCATAATGGTTCCATTTGGGTTGTCAAATGCACCAATTGTTTTCATGTGATTAATGAATGGTGTTTTCCGTGAATATTTAGACAAGTTTTTCATTGTCTTTTTGGATGACATTCTCATATATTCCAAGTCAGAGGAAGAGCATGAACATCATTTGAGGATGGTTTTGAAAGTATTAAGGGAGCATCAATTGTATGCTAAATTGAGAAAGTGCTCATTTTATCAGAAGCAAATTCACTATTTGGGTCATATCATTTCCAAGGATGGGAGAGCAGTGGATCCTGAGAAGATAGAAGCCATTAGAGAATGGGTAGTGCCAAGGAATGTGACAGAGGTGAGATCATTCATGGGCCTTGCAGAATACTATAGGATATTTATAGAAGCATTTTCAAAGATTTCACACCCAATCACTTCCTTGCAAAGAAAGGGTGTGAAGTTTCAGTGGACATTGGATTGTGAAAATAATTTCCAACACTTGAAACAATTATTAACAAGTTATCCAATATTAAGGATAGCAAACCCAAATGAAGACTTCATTGTATGCACATATGCATGTAAAGAGGGACTTGGTGGAGTCCTCAGTCAAAATGGGTTTGTTATATGTTATGAATCAAGGAAGTTGAAGAAGCATGAAAGAAACTATGCCACTCATGATTTGGAGTTGGCAGCCATAATACATGCTTTGAGGAAATGAAGACACTACCTCATGGGGAAAAGGTTTGAGATGAGGACAAACCACAATGGTCTGAAATATTTGTTTGATCAGCCAAATTTAAATGCTAGGCAAAGCAGATGGTTAGAATTTCTAAGAGAATATGACTTTGATATAAAGCATATCAAGGGGAAAGAGAATAAAGTGGTTGATGCACTCAACAGAAGAGTGCATGAAATGCATGCTACAACCATTAGCATGTATCAATCAGATTTGAAACACATAATTACAGAGACTGCCAAATCAGATTTACAATATAAGGATTTAGTGGAAAAACTATAGCAAGGTAGTTTGCAGCAGAAAAATGAAGAATACAAGCTAGATAAGAATGAAATTCTCATGTACAGGGGCAGAATTTATGTACCAAATTCTCAGGAGTCGAAAAATATGATATTGAGAGAAATGCATAATGTGCCTTATGCTGGGCACCTAGGATATCAGAAAACTATTGCAGCTGTCAAGAGTCAATATTATTGGCCAGGCATGAAGAAAGAGGTTGCTGATTTTATTGCCAGATGTTTAGAATGTCAAAAGGTAAAGGTTGAGCATAGACACCCAACTAGTTTGCTACAACCATTACCCATTCCTGAGTGGAAATGAGAAGTTGTAACCATAGATTTCATTACCAAACTGCCTAGAACAAACAAGCAACATGATTCTATCATGGTAGTGGTGGATAAGCTTACTAAAGGTGCCCATTTTATTCCTGTTAAGCTCACTCACAAGGCAACGAACGTTGTTGATGTTTATATGAGGGAAATTGCTAGATTACATGGCATACCCAAGACAATTGTGTCTAACAGAGATCTAAAATTTACCTCAAAATTTTGGAAGGGGTTATTTAATGGATTTGGAACAAATTTGAATTTTAGTACAACATATCATCCAGAAACAAATGGAAAAACAGAGAGGGTGAATCAGGTGATTGAGGATATGTTGAGAATGTATGTGATGGATAAACCATCAAAATTGAAAGAATACCTACACTTGGTAGAGTTTGCTTATAACGATGGGTACCAAGCATCTCTAAATATGAGCCCATTTGAGGCACCTTATGGAAGAAAGTGAAACACACCAGTAAGCTGGGATAGCCCAACAGATAGAGCAGTGGTTGGGCTAGAATTGCTCAGGGAAATGGAAGAGAAAATGTTGAAAATAAAACAAAATTTAAAGGCTGCCCAAGATAGGAAGAAAATCTATGATGATAAGGGCAGAGCTCACAGGGAATTTAATGTGGGAGACCATGTATTCCTGAAAGTGAAAGCCAACAGAAGTTCCCTAAAGTTGGGAAATTGTTCAAAATTGGCATCTCGATATTGTGGACCATTTGAAATCCTAGAGAGGATTGGTCCAGTAGCTTATATGATTGCATTGCCTGCATCTATGTCTGTTCATAATGCATTCCATGTATAACTACTAAAGAAATATATAACTGATGCTAATCATGTTATTGATTGGAATGTGATTCAGGTGGAGCAAGAAGGCGCTTTTCAAGTGCATCCGGTGCACATTCTAGACCGGAAAATCAAATAGCTCCAGAATTGAGCCATAGGTCTTGTAAAGGTCCAATGGACCTGGTACAGTCCTGAGGACACTAATTGGGAGCATGAGGATGCAATGCGGGCAGAATACCCGCATCATTTTGAGGATTTTTGAAACTTTGTTGTACATGGGTACATGATGCACTGAGGACAATGCATAAATAAGGGGAGGGGATTGTAATATCCCCAGGCCAAACCCAATTGTAAATATAAATACAAAGGTACATAAGCTGGTGAGTTGTTTTTATATCATTTTTGTATGCACGTTTCATGGCATAGTGCGCGCATGTACTACGCAGTAAAATGAGGAAGTGTGCACATTCCAAGATGCCATGCACAACATCTGAAGTGTGCACGATGTTGAGGCTAGGGAGCCTTTGTGTGTATGATATGTTTTATAGGCTAGTGAGCCAGTTATAATAAGCTAGGATGCTTATGTTTTGATTAGGCTGAAGAGCCTAGATGTTAAAGGCCAGTGCACTTGTTTTTGTACATGTCTCATATTTAATATAAAATACATTGTTGTGCACAGACTGACCACGATAAAAGAGATGAGGGACTAAAATCCACAAGTTAGGGAAAGGGAGGGGCTAAGTTAAGGAAAGGGGCTAAGCTAGGGAGCTTAAGCCAAAAAGGAATATTATATTAATATTTCTTAAATCATAAAGTATGGATAATTATGTTATCCTAAGTTCTAAAGTTGGGGTCAAATGGGCCAAAGTAGCTCCCAACATGACAAGTGTCAAGTTGGGGACATGCATACATATTGGGGGACTTAGTTCATTTCGGGGATACCTCCCATCATTCAATGATTCATTCAGCCATGATTCCAGGACGATTTTGACTCACACAGTCAGTTATCCTCCATACATTCCTATCACTGTACCTGAATCGTGTCCATAGCCATATCCGTTGTGTAGTTGGTTAGCTTGGGAGCTGGATTGAAGAAGCAGGTTGTCAGGCCCATGGGATATTGAAGAGGCGAGTTGTGAGACCCATGAGCAATTCTCTGGGTGAGAGACTTGTTGGGGATTGATTTCTTGAAGGTGTTTGTTAAGGTCCTAACCCGCACATAGGTAGATCAATGTATTTGGATGTAATAAAGGTCAATATTAATAAGGCCTTTCAATAAAATAGAATAAGGCGGATGTAAGAATACCTAATAGAAGCTTCCTCTTCTAGAAGGATCTTCCTCTAGATGCTTCTCTTAATAGACATATTTAGTATAAATAAGGGGCGATGGTATGTGAACCCTAGCTTGGAGATTATTGTAACAGAGCGCTGCTCGACTGGAGGTTGCCCCCTCAAAGAGGCACGTGAACATTGCTTTCTGAATGAAAGTGATTTTCTATTGCTATTTCGTATATCATTTCTGTGTATTGTGAAGATTATGCTGGATATTTTACTGTTATTCTGCCATTTCTAGCATTTTATTTCTGTTCTGCATATTTTATATAACTGGTATCTTGCAAGTGGTATCAGAGCACTTTCCTTGGCAGAAATTGTGGGTATTTTTTTCTTCAGGTTAGAGACATATTCTGGCGTCTTTAAGCCATAGAGATCTGTCATTATGTGCATAAAACCACGATTGAGGGATTCATACACAGAGGAAATACAAGTGGTTCTTAAGCGCACATCTATTGGCCACCCTTGTAACCCTTGTTGGTACCTCTTCGAGTGGTAGCGCATCAGACAACACCTGTGTACGGATCGGCCTAGATTTCCTGAAGCCCTCTTTAGATAAACCTATCGGCCACCGGACTGCTATAGTGTCACCGAGAACAACACTTGGGAAGATACTCTCTAGTACCTAG
>ML788625.1:1331995-1390097 GCA_009831015.1 Picea engelmannii
GATGTAATAAAGGTCAATATTAATAAGGCCTTTCAATAAAATAGAATAAGGTGGATGTAATAAGACCTAATAGAAGCTTCCGCTTCTAGAAGGATCTTCCTCTAGATGCTTCTCTTAATAGACATATTTAGTATAAATAAGGGGCGAGGGTATGTGAACCCTAGCTTGGAGATTATTATAACAGAGCACTGCTCGACTGGAGGTTTTCCCCTCAAAGAGCCTTGTGAACATTGCTTTCTGAATCAAAGTGATTTTCTATTGCTATTTTGTATATCATTTCTGTGTATTGTGAAGATTATGCTGGATATTTTACTGTTATTCTACCATTTCTAACATTTTATTTTTGTTCTGCATATTATATAATTGGTATCTTGTAGTGTTGAACTACAACTGCAAGGCTTTGAGACTTCCTGTATGGCCTGTTGTTGAAGCCTTAGAAGGGAAATGGGGCAGCCAAGGGACTGTTGAGCAGAGAAGGGGCACACTTCCTTGGGTGGGAAAAGAACGTGGGGAATGAGAGACTGTAGTCTGTTAGTTGGGTGAGCACCTAAGAAGGAGTCTTTTCTGTTGTTTATGAGCCTTTAGCCTGGTTAGGAATCCCTTTACTTGGGTGGAGTTTAGTCCCAGATCAGGGGTGACTCACTGTTGAGAGTGATGAACAGTGTCATCTAAGGATGGGAGGTTCGTGGAAGGTCTGCATGCAGTTGGTGATCTTCTTAAAAAGGTAAGTGTGAACTGTGTGATTAAAATTTACATGATGCATTGTTATTCACATTATATTTTATGATTTTATCCTATGCATAATTATAGTTGTCTGTATGCTTATGGGTATTGCATGTATATGATGCATGTCTAGGTTTACTGTTATTTCAGTGTGAATTTGTGCATTTACATAACGTATTTGTATGTTCATGTTTTATATATAAAGCTTCTGCAAGAGCTCTGTATGTGTATATGTTTTAATCGCATGAAGATAGAAAATATGTATGTGGCATAGCTCAGTTTGGATGCTGAGTATGTTACAGTATGTTCCACATAGAGAACGTATGTGTTCTTTGGCGTAGCGTGGCCCGACATGGATGGTCGGGGATGTTACAAATCGGTTTCAGAGCTAAATAAGGCAATTGAGTAGTAGCATGGCTTGGCCTGTTGGTGGTCGGGGATGTTACATTCTTTCTTGAACATATTATAGGTTTTGAGGATCATAGCTTCTATTGATTGATGGATTCATGAACAACAGAGGATCTGTTGTAGCTTTCCCATTAAATCATTGTTCATTGTTTAAGAAAATATTTGTCTATTGCATAAATTTTAGTTTTACTTCTTGTCAGAGTCATTTTGTATGGTTTTCATCGGGGATCTCTAAATTAGACTTTGGTCCATGCCCTCACAAGGGTTTTGTAAAGGGAAGAAAACTTTTGATATCTCAGAATGAAATAAATTAGATTGCTATTATGTCTCATTTGTGTGTATTTATGACTTGATTACTTTTTCTTTTTGATCTCCATATTTACTTTCTATAATTTTTATATATTTCAAAAACTTATATAAAGTTTTATTTTATTTTGTAACATTCTTTTCATTAATAAATCATCATAAACCCTTGTAATTAATACTTGTGGATTGGGAAAATATTTTTGAGGCTATAAAACCCAGGGTGGTATTCTCTACTATCTTTTCCTAGCTAGGCAAGATTCAAAAATGATTGAGTAAGATAATTCATACCTTTTCCTCAACACACCTTTTAGGTTGGTATATGGAAAATAAGCGGTAATTCCAATGGAGTTTGTTTCTCCTAGCCTGTGCATTGCATTGAATACTAATATTTCAGATGCTGCAGCAGTAGAGGAGAGATTGTCACAATTTTTGTAGCTTGAGGAAGATCGATTTGTCATAGGGTTCCATAAAAAATTCCAGAAGACAAGAGAAAATACATGGCATGATAGACATATTAAACAAAAAAAGTTTCCTTATTATTACTATACGACAACAAGTTTATGCAGCATATAGGAAAATTTCCAATGTATTGGTTAGGACCATACGTAATTAAGTATGTGACTGAGGTAGGTGTTGTGCAGTTGGAAACATTGAATGGTGAATTCCTAGGAGGAATGGTGAATGGTTGTCGGTTGAAACTTTCTAGGGACAACCAACCTTTCACGCACTAGGATAAATTGCACAATAATGAATGTACCATAGTAGTGTATTATAGTAGGAAAAAGACAAAAAATAAAGAAAAAGAAAAAGAAATAAAAAGTGGGAAAAGAGAAGAAAAACAAAGGAAAAATAGGAAAAAATGGAGTAAGTTACAATAAGAGTAAGTGTGCATAAGAAGTGAGTGTTGATCATATGGATGAAACTGCACTGAGTAGGGATATTACATGAAGAATCTAAAAAAATTGCGTAAAACAAGACTGACAACAATAAAAGGAATTCAAAGGTGGCAACAACAGTTAGAAAGTGTTAATGACAAGGCATAAAGATGACGTGTAGTCATAAATGGAAAAGGTTGTTGGGGATCATGACATAATGGTGGTACGAGGAAAAAATACAGTGGCAAGTTTGGTAACAAAGCAACATTAAATCATGCATTGAGTACACAAATGGTGGATTAGAGTGTTATTTTAGGCATCAATGAACATGGACAATTGTCGAAGGGTTATAAAAGCACACCAAATGTTGACTAGGAAAGGGTAGTTGCATTCATAAGCATTATAGAGTAGACCACATGTGAGCTAGAGATGACATAGAGAAGTTGCAGAGTCAAAAAGGGGGACCATCAGTCACAGAGTGCAATGGAACCACCAAAATTTGGGGCAAAATCTGTCGCAACACGAAATCCATCCCAAATGCAACCACCAATCACACCCGAATTCAAGGAAACACCCGAATCTTCAGCTTCACAACTGAGGTTTCCCATGGATTACAGGTTAGACTTCCCAAGGATGCCAGGTACTGACCAGTTACACCAAAAATACCACCCGATGTCATTATTGAAGGGGACTTGATGGGAAAGGTCGTTGATTTGAAGTTTTTAGACCATGACATAACACATGCACAGAAGTTTCCCGAGTTTGGATGGGACAAGTATTTACACACTAAAATCATACCAATGACATGTATAATATTGGTCGAGCCATAGATCTGGGTGTCCGAGCTAGAAAAATAAGGGATATTTGTTGGATTACAGAGAGGGCGAGTGAATAAATAATAGAGAAATTTAATCCTTTTTCACCATAAAATGCAAGTGTTATATCAATGTAAAATTATCATCCAATAGTTGCAGAGTAAATAAACAATGAACAAATGAGCAATCATACACATACACAATACACCAGTGTTTTATGTGGAAACCTAATGCTATAGTGGAAAAACCCCTGTATGGACTACACTAGAGTTCAATCATCCAGGCAGAGCTAACCATCTAAAGTCTCCTACTTTTAACAACTATCCCAATAATACCCCACATTCATGCATAAAATACAAGATATAAGGATCTGCTAATCTTACCTTAAACTCTGCATCCAGTGTCGATCCCTTTGCGTTTAGTCGCTTCTCGACTGCAAATATCCTCCCAAGGATGACCTGCATTCACCAAAAGAAAACAAGAAACTACAAACATGCATTTTATATATGAATTTGTGGGTTAGATGTCACAACAAAATTTAAATCGAACATAAAGATTGAACACATCATATGGCGGGATGGAAAAAGTACTTATTTATATTAACCTCACAAAGTTACTTACAAAATGAGATCGGTGAATGCTACTTGAACCCGGTCTTGGGCTCATATTCACCAAGCTCCAACTGCTTCCACGTATCCCTGTTCTCTCACACTTCTCTATAGAGAATGGGAATAGGCTTATGGATGAGGAAAAAGGCAAGAATAGGGAATTATGGCTCAAAACTCAAAATGTGGCTGCAAATTCTTGGGGCAAGGGGGGGAAGTGAAATGAGTAGAGTTTCATTGTTGTTATCTTTCTCCTTGAAATGAGACCCCAAAAACTCCTTATATATGAAAAAGGGATGGTTATTCGATTGGGTGATGGGCTATAGGTAGTGGATTAGTTGGGAAACTACCCAATAACCCGTAATCTCAACAAATCCCTTGCATCTTTTTATTTTTTGCAACTTTTGTGGGCATACAGTGGATGTAATCGTGAATCTAGCATACATATGCAGGAGGTAGTGGTGCAGCTAGCGTACATACATGGGAATTAGTGGTGCAGGGTGCATACATCTTCAAAAATAGTGTTTTTAAGAAGAGTTGTTCTGTGTTGGCTTGGAAAAAATAGTAAGTAAGATGGCCTGATGCCAGGTATGCATGTATGGTGCAATTTAGGGTTATAAAATATGCCCCCTAATGTGTGATGTCAGAAGAGAATCCGATGGCCGAAATACATTACAAATCTTCACCAACGTATGAAGCGAGTGAGCCTAGGACCAGAGTTTGGGAGGTGCCCTCTACAAAATAACAATTGTCTCACCAAGGCAGGCATACCCATGCTCAGGATGAAATAAATCATGGTTACCAATCAAATACACTATATATCCATGTCATATAACTATATAAAGTGTAGTCGCAAGAAATACACAATGGATCTACATCTCAAACTTAAAGATATACATGTATAGTATCCATCTTCAAGAAGCCAGTGATGCCTGATGGTTGGAGATGAGGTCTTCGAAGCTCGAACAACAACTTCAATATCTTCAAAAATAAGGTAGGAGTGTAATGTGAGTGTAATAATTCACTACCCAGAGGTGTTCGATGACTCATCAAGGAACATACAAGATGATCTCAGTGATCAAGCAAAAAACTTCATTGATTTCGAACAAAGAGTTGATTGGAATTTCAGAATGGTCGGGTATGAGGTCAAGAGACAAACTACAGAAAGGCCGACTCAAGTTGGGTAAAAATTCCCTTGGAAAATAGCACGACTGATGATTAGACTTAGGAAGCATGACATTGACATAAGTGCACGATATAGAGGCAACGCAAACTCTCCATGTGTTTGGAAGGAGAACCAAATGGAGGAGGACACAACTCTATGTTACGAGAACAACGTCCTAAGGTCATAGTAAATCCCAAATCTTGAAAAACAAACAGGAGGTTGTGCTTTTTCCAATGGAGACTCATTGTGCTGCCATAAAAATAAAATACTTTTCCCATCCTCTTTTTGGGGTATATTTGATTTTTTTGTCTTTTTCAATATTTTGAAGAGCTTGAAAAAGAATAAAATAATGCTACGTTACAAAGGAGGAACGAGTGTCACAAGAACATTAGTTCCAAGTGCAAGGAACACACTAATTCTCATAGAAAGGAGACATGTGCAGGGAAAGGACACTCAGGAAAATTCCTCCATTGGTCAAGGTGTCAGATCACAGAGGCAAAGTGATACAAGGCTTGCATATAAGGCATGATTCAAAGGTTTAGTTGAGAGCAACATGGAGCTAGAATTAGGCAAAAAATGCAGGAATGCAGCTGTGATTAGCAGGACATGATGAAACCCCCTTCAATGTATTTTTTACGAGCCCAGAGAAGGTAAGCTCTGTGGTTTTTCATTTTTAGAGAGTCTGAAAAAGAATAAAAGAAGACTCCACTGGGGTACCTTTTTCGAAGATAGTCTAGTCAACTCGAAAAAAGGGTAAACTAGGACCGAAAAGACGTCTATTCAAAAACATTTTAATGAGTGTGACAAGGACAAGATCACTCGGCAATATTTTCAATTTTAAGGAGTCTGAAAAGAGCTTAACTATGAACTCGTTGTATTTTTCTAGATTTAGTCTCCTTAGCCCGAAAAAGTAAAATTTACTTAGGAGAACTCTCCCAGCGAGAGGAATCTCCTGAGGTGTACCTTTTTCCTCCTTAATCTACATGCCAGAAAAGGGGTAAACTCATGCGAGTGGATGTTTTCTCAACCAATTAACGAGTGTGAAAGAATAAGGTCACTCGGTGATTATTTCACTTTTAAGGAGTCTGAAAAGAGATTAACTATGGACTTTGTAAAGGATGTTCTTCTGGACCAATTTAACAAGTGTGAAGAAACAATCTCACTCAATGATCATTTCAATTTTAGGGAGTATGAAAAGAGATTAACTATGGACTCCATGGGGGTTCCTTTTTCGTAAATTTAGTCCCTCAGGGCCGAAAAAGGGTTAAACTTATACCTGAGAATACTCTTCTAGCGAACTGAAGTTCTTAGAGTATAACTTTGTTCGTACAATTGACCATCCGGACCGAAAAATTGGTAAACTACCATCGGACAGACGTGCCTTCAAATTTGAGTTTGATGAGCATTAAGGGAAACAAGATCGCTCGAAAATCTTTTCATGTTTAGAGGGTCTGAAAAGGGATTAAAAGAAGGCCTATTTTTTAGGAGTCCTGAGGGTGAGGCCAAGAGTGATGACATATCAAACATGTGAAGGGTCAATATCATAATTAGGATAAGACTAAAAGGACTCCCGAGCCTAAAGTCATTAATGATGGAATGGACACCAAAATGCAACCAGGATCTACCTAGGGCATCCATGTGAAGGTAGCTTCTACCAATAAATTACAACACTTCTAGAGAAGAATTGACGGTTTTGTGTCACAATTCAGTGGGGTCGATCTTATGGAAAAGTGAAAAAGACAATGAGGTGCAACAAGTGGAGGTGGAATCCTAACTTAAATGCACAAAGTTGGAAAAAACGACTTTTCACCAAAAGACCTTAAAAGTGCCCTATCTCCCAAAAAGTTCTCCCAACCAAAAGTAAAGTGTATCATGACATCCAAAGAGAAACTCAAGAACCATGTTACATGATTTTCAAGCTAGAAAAAAAATGACAAAAGGGTCAAAAATTGACAAAAAGGGACAAAAAAGTCTATAAATAGAAGTTGGCAACTCATTATCACAATTGCAAATTGAGAATTGACCAAAAAGACAAAAATTCCTCTTTGTTAAAGAAGTTGATTTTGGGAGATTCAGTGGACAAAACGAACTTCCACTTGGACCAAGTAAGTACAAACTAGCTCCTCTTGCATTTCCATACTTTCCCTTTTCATTAGTTTTAATTTTTTTGGTGGAGCGCACCTTTAAAAAAGGTTTTCCCTACGTGTACACGGGTTGTCCTAGGACAGCCAGTGTATGCCTGTGGGAAGAAAAAAAATCTTCCGACGTGCATACGCGATTGTGTCCACTACAGCCCGCGTACACCCTCAAAGATATGAAAACTTTCAAAATGAAAAACTCAACTCTCCATTGAACTTGTCATTTTGCAGGATGTACGTCCATTGGAGAGAGAGGGAGCACAAGGATATTGATATACTGGTTGATGAGGACCCTAAAGCTATGGCCGCATTGAGACAATGTGGTTTGTGGAAGTTCTTTCGGTATCCATTCATGAGGGCACAACCTAGGTTGTTGAATGACTTAATAGACTATTGGCATCCTGATGCTGAGGCATTTATTCTCGAGGGGCAGTCATTGACTCCAACGACTAAAGATATCTACTTTATGACTGGCCTCTTGAGGAGAGGTGAACCAGTCACCTTGCATTCTTTTCCCCCTGAGCCTCAAAACATTGTTGAGTTTATTGGGCTACATTGCGAGGCCAGAACTGAGAAGGTCGGTTCTCAGGTTACTATTAACAAGATTACCAACCTATCACTAAAAGTGATATTTTTACTCATTGGGTGGATCAATAGATCCATGGTTTTACATCAGGCCTCCTAGGTGCACATGCTTTGTGCAGTGCAGTGCTTGAATGCATGAATATTTGACTGAAGCACGACCATGCTAGACTGCATGAAGAGACAACTCACCGAGTGTCATGGGAGGGACAACAAAAACTTTGGATTTGGGACCATTTTTTGCTCATTCTTCTTCGAGATAGTACCCAGTCTTAGTCCACGAGAGATAGTGCGAGGGCATGCGGACTCCCTCCCAGCAGTGTGTAGATGGGCAATGTTGCTACTAAGACAGGGGGGAGGAACAACCATAGAGATCTTTGACGATGCATTTGGTCACACCAGATTTCGATGATAGAGGAATACCCCTACGCCAGGATCAAATTTTTCAAGGACTCATACATGCCCATACCTTCTGAAGTAAAGCGAGGAGAGATAGGTATGTTCATTCTTTTTTTATGTTATTTAATTTTTATTTTTATTTATATATATATATATATATATATATTTATGGGAATCAGAGTATCTGACAACTATGTATCGGTTTATATACAAATGTGGGGCAAGTGTGTCTAGCAGAATTCTCTAGGACCAGGTGGCATCCTCGACCAGAGGCAGAACCGATCGCAGTCGCCAGACCAACAGCAGTAGCAGGGGTACCTCCAATCAGAGAGGCTGAGAGAGTTTTGAGACGGGTGGATCAGAACCTCACTGTGCTCACTCGCACAGTCCATATGGAAGAGATCAAGGATCTCCCACCATTGATGCAACCTCACATAGTTGGGGTGCCATGGACCTGGGTCCAACTCTTCCAGCATTTGGCGAATGTCATGGTTCACTGCGTTAGGGCCAACAGGCCCCGCCCTTAGCTTAGGATGGACCACTTACGTTTCGAGAGAACATTTTGTATATTTTTGAGGGCATAAGCTCCATGATGTGTACTGGATACATATTTTTGAGGAGCTTGCACCCACCTATGTACTCTGAGACTTTTGATATATATGTGTGTATTTACATCTTTTATGTCTTATGGGTTACATTTATTTACAAATGTATTTACATGTGCATGTGTGTGCTTTTCCTTACATTAGTGCAATATGCCAATCTAATACTTGATTAGCCAGCGTATTTGTTATTTGATTCAATCTCCTAGGAACATGGATATAAATAATGTAATCAAAACAATGTTCTAAGATACATACCCTAAGGAATCATCGATGTAGGGTAGGATCATAAATGTGGTAAACTCCATTTAACTTGGACACAACCAATTGTGCATCTAAGTAGACCCGGAGGTAAGAGATACCATGCGAAAAGGTGTCATGAAGAAACTATATTATTGCACTGTATTCGGCGACATTGTTTGTGGCGTCACCTAAACAGAAACCTCCAGAAGATAGCAACTGTCCTTGAGGTGTGAAGATCACCCAAGCTGCGGAAGAAATCCTCCAAGTGTATTGGATAGCACTGTCCACAAATCCAATGAACACGTTTGATTCACTTGACATCTACCACAGTGAAAAATATGACATAAAAAATGAAACGTCCATAAAACAAAAAGACAAAAACTAAAAATGTATAGGAACTATACATATATACAGGAAGTCACCCAAGGCGACCTACCTAAGAGTAATACTTCTTGCAATAGAGCCCATTTATAGGCTCCACTAAAGCGTTCCCTTCAAAATCAACCAGACGATAAGCACCCTTCTTTAATACTTCATTCACGATGAATGGTCTGAACCACATGGGTTTGAAATTGCTTGCCCCCAGGGGATCCTTATCTTGGTCATAGACCAAGACAAGGTCACCTTCGAAGAAAATCCAAGGATGAATGGACCGATCATACTGACACTTGACTCTTAGCTTGTGATCCTCATTAGCCAAGGCTGCATCGCGTCATTTCTCATCGAGATGCTCGAGATATAATAAGAGTTTGTCAAGCGGTGAAGTGTTTGGCAATAACTGTACCGCCAAATTATGATATGGGATCTAGAATTTTATAGGCAAGACTTTTTCCAACCCATAAAGGAGTTGAAAAGGTGAGAAACCAGTGGCAGTCTTTACAGACATTCAATAGGCCCACAATGTCGATTACAACATCAAATGCCAATTTGAATTGACCGAATTGATCGTTCACTGTAGAATGGTCTTGAGAGACTTATTCACAAGTTCCACTTGACCTTTCTCTTGTTGATAATAAGGTGATGAATGCTCTTTCCTAAACCAAAGCTTTGATGTTAACTTAGACATCATTTTGTTCTGAAAGCGACTTCCATGTTCAGTGACAATCTCCTTCGGGATTCCAAACCTTGTTATTATCTTATTGAAAATAAAGAGAGATGACGTTTCTCCATCATCTTTGAATGTTGACATAGCTTCGACTCACTTTGTAAAGTAGTCTACTACTACAATGATATAACGGTGCCCCCTGGTTGAAGGGGGGTGGAATGTAGTATAATCAATCCCCCACTTGGTGAAGGGGCCAATAGTAATGACGGGAAACATAGGAGTGGGGTGTTCCCTCATCTTTCGAGAGACGATTTGACAAGGGTGGCACTTTTTGACCGATTCAATGCAATCCTTGATTAACGTTGGCCAATAGTAACTAGCTTGTATACTCTTTTGGGTTTTTTCCAACCTAGACAAATGACCACCACATGCTCCAGTGTGGCATTCGTTAAGCACGATTTATGCTTATTCATGAGTAAGGCACCGATGAAGGATGCAATCTACGCCTCGACGATACAAAGTGTCTTCAAGTATGAGATATTTTTTTTCCTGATGGCATATACGTCGACGCTCATCATGATAAGAAGAGGTGGGACACTTCAAAATCCAGAGATAGACTAGTATATCTCCATACTAGGGGTCTGAAGATGAAATCAGAAAAATATCTCCTTTAATCGGTGATTCTTCGGGCGTAACATCACCTGACTCGACCAGAAGTTCCAAGATAAGTTCCATGAAGACTAGTGACTTTTTAGATTTCGCAGACACAAAATCCAAGTCAAATTCCTAGAGGATAACAATCCATCTACTAATCTTTCCATCGATTACACGCCGTGTTAATGACGGTGGTCTTGCGAAACAATATATAGTGAAGGAACCATTGGAAAATATGTACTTCCATCAGTGCAAGTTTCTCAACGTGGGAGTAATTGAGTTTTGTTCCAACCATACCTTGACTCAGGTAATAAATGACATGTTCTTCAAGAAAATCATCCTCCTGAACCAAGACCATACCAATGGTCGACTCTGTTGTGGCCAAAAACAATAAGAAATATGTATTATAGTTGGGTGAATGAAGTAGATGGCAGATGTGAGGGCACATCTCAATGCTTCGAAAGAGCATTGAGTGGCTTCGTCCCAATGGAAAGGAACTCCCTTCTTTAGTAAACACATAAAGCCCTTTAGTGATCTATGCATAGTTTGTGGTAAAACACTGAAGAAAATTGGCTTTTCCCTGTAAACTTTGAAGCTGAGGGACTCTGCATGGGGGATGTAATTGAACTATCACCTCAACCTTTAGAGGATTGACCATGATCCCTGTTTTTGAAACTATAAAACCTAAAATATGACCCAACGTCACGCAAAAGTTGAGTTTGTTTGAATTCAAGCGAATCTGATAGTAGCAACATTGCTCAAAGATAAGTCAGAGGTGTGTGGGATGATTAACTCTCTTATGAGATCGTGATGCTAAATCATCGAGATAAGCCTCGACTATGTGTTTGAGATCGTGGAAAGAAAAAGACATGGCCTGCCGAAAAGTGGCTCCAACATTTTTTAGGCCAAAAGGCATCTTCTGATAAGAAAATGTACCCCATGGCCAGATAAAAGATTTTTTATGCTGGTCTTCAGTCTTAATCTGTATCTGTTGTATCCTGAAAAACCATCCATGAAAGAGAATACCTCAGAACCATCGCATTCATCGACAATCTAGTCAATAAATGGGGTGGGGAAATTATCCTTTGGACAAACCTTGTTCAAATCATGGAAGTCCATACATACATGAATCGTTACCTGCTTTTTGTTGAACAGAATGGGGTAGATCAAACCATCTTTGAGTATTTTCTCTACTTAAGCCTTGATAGTTGTTGCTTTATGTTCGACAACACAGGTATTCCAACAAAGGACAAACACCTTCAGTAACCACTCACATAAACAGATCAAAGATCAACACACTGATTTTTTCACATGGTAAAACCCCTACAGGGAAACATCCATGGCCCCAGCCAACACGGCCACTTGGAGAATTTTATTAATGCAAAAGAAAAATATTACAGAGAGATTTTACAATAGATTTTCTCACAATCGATCATTGGAAAATGACCCTCCATGCTCTTTAAATAGAGATCATGGAGCAATCAAGTGTTAATCCACAGATCAATGGTCGTTAAGATCGAGGAGAGTATGAACCATCAAATCACTCTATGTTGGGAACATATCATGATAACCAGATTTCCTAAATACAAATGCATACTAATGAATACTAAAGAAACACACTAAGAAACACACTTTTACCTAACAACATATTAGACCAAGTAGATCTTAACTAACTCCTAAGTGTCTAAATATCCTAACATTCTCCCTTAAGAACAACTTGGGATAGGATTGAAGGATTTACAATGTTGACACAATAGGAGAAGGAAGGAGGCATTAGAGCATATCCCCCCTTAATGCCAGCTTCCTGAACTCCTAACATAGAGCGAAGTTTGGAAAAATTCGCTTCTGTAAGAGACTTTGTGAAAATGTCTGCAACTTGATCTTCTGTAGGGAAAATAACACTTCAATAACTTGATCATGAATGATCTTTTTGATGAAGTGCATGTGTATCATGATGTGCATGTTGCGTTGATGTTGAACTGGATCTTTGGAAAGATTTATGGAAGTTTTATTGTCCCAACAAAGGCTAGTCGAATGTTGTTGCTCGAATCCAAACTATGAAAGGATCTGTCAAAGCCACAAGACATCCTGACTTGCATTTACTGTTGCTTGGTACTCTACTTCTATTGAAGAAAGTGCAATAGCCTGTTGTTTTTTACAGGCCCAAGTGACAGGTCATGAGCCAAGGATGAAAACATAACCTGTAGTAGACTTCCAATCATCAGGGTCGCTGGCCTAATCTAAATCAGTGAAACCAACCAATAAAGGAGTCCCCTCTGAACAATAATGTATCCTGAATTGAACTGTACCATGGACATAGCAAAGTATCCTTTTCGCTGCTTTCCAATGGCTTTCATGGGGTGTTTTCATATATTGGGCAACAAGACCAATAGCAAAGAAAAGATTAGGATGGGTATGATTCAAGTATAAGAGTCTACCAACTAATTGATGGTACAAGGTGGCATCAACTTCAGGAAAAGTACAGGTGGCAGTAAGCTTGACTCTATACTGGAAGGGATAAGGGGTTGGTTTACAATCATCCATATGAAAGCGACGAAGAAGGTCACAAGCATACTTAGACTGGGAAAGAAAAATTCCTTCATTGGTTTTCAAAACTTGAAGGCCAAGGAAATAGTGCAAAAAACCTAAGTCTATCATTTCAAATTTCTTCTTAAGACTAGTTTTCACATGGTTTAAAAGTTTTGAGTCACTACCAATAAGGATAAGGTCATCAACATAAAGTAAAAGGATTATGAGATGGCTTCCTACTTTCTTGGTATGAACATTAGGATCAGAATGGCATCTAGAGAATCTGGTGTCAATAAGAAAGTTGTCCATTTTGGCATACCAAGCTCAGGGAGCTTGCATAAGACCATAAAGATATTTCTTAAGGAAAAAAACAAGGCTAGGGTCATTCTAGACATAGCCAGGAGGTTGTTCCATTTAGATTTATTCTTTCAAATTGCCATGCAAGAAAGCAGATTTAACATTCATCTGATGGACCTCCAATTTATGTGAGGCAACAAGGGAAATAAAAAGGCGGATGGGATTCATTTTGGCTATAGGGGAAAAAGTTTCATTATAGTCAATTCCTTCAACTTGGGAGAATCCTTTGGCAACTAACCGAGCCTTATGTCTATCAACACTTCCATCTGATGCATACTTAGTTTTGTAGACCCATTTACATCTTAGCAGTTTTCTTCCTTTTGGAAGAAGTACAAGATCCCAAGTATCGTTTGCCAATAAATAATGATACTCTTCATTCATTGTTGTATCCCAATCTGGATGACCTGAATCTTCTACAAATGTCTCTGGATCACAAGTCTCTGAAACTTGAGCCAAAAGAGAAGAGGCTCGCTAGAACTGTGAATGTGTTCGACGCTAATATGAAGGATCATCGAAAAGATCACCAACTTCTTCTCATGTTGAACGGACCTATCTAGGAAGCGGTGGAACTGGTGCTTGTTCAGGTTCAAAGGACTCATCTGGAGGAAGGTCAGCAGTTGGAGGTGGATTTTCATCCTCATTGTCATCATCTAAAGAAGAATCCAAAATAGGAATAGAAGAAGGCACAAATGCCGAAGAAGACACAATCGTCGAATTAGGCTCGCAGGCCAAGATATTTTCATCAAATTTAACATCTCTTCCAAGAATAATTTCATTACAATGTGGTTGACGAAGTCTATAACCTTTGACATCTTCAGAATAACCAACAAATATACACTTCTCACTTTTAGGTTGCAATTCTTTCCTTTTGTCATCAGGAATGTGATCCCATGCTATACTTCCAAATACATGGAAGTGACTTCCATCTGGTTTAATTTTAGTCCAAGCTTCCTCTGGTGTTATATTTCTAAGAGCCTTTGTGGGAGTGTGATTACTATGTCATTTGCACAGTTGATTTCTTTCGCCCAGTACTTTAGACTTAATCCCTTAGATTGGATCATACAATTAGCCATTTCTTTTAATGTGCGGTTCTTTCTCTCAACAACACCATTTTGTTGTGGTGTATATGGAATAGTGTGTTGCATTTGGATGCCTTGTGTAGTGCAGTAACTTGTAAAATTATTGTTCACATATTTTCCTCCATTATCTTTTCTTAACTTTTGAATTTAATGTCCAGATTTCTTTTCTACAAGGGCCTTGTAGGCCAAAAACTTGTCAAAAACTTAGCTCTTAATTTTTCGGAAGTAAACCCAAGTACGTATTGAAAAATAATCAATGAAAGTTAAGAAATACTTGCACCCAGAAAAAGAAGGAGAAGAAAATGGACCACACAAATCACTATGAACAAGCTGTAAAGTGCCCTGGGCATGACAAGAGGCACGTTTGTCAAAACTATCTCGATGATGTTTTTCGAGAAAACAACTGGCACAAACACCATCTCTACCTGAAACAAGAGGAATACCAATCACCATCTATTGATTACATAGTTGTTGCAATGAGCGATAGTTTATATGACCAAACTGCTCATGCCAAAGTTTGTTAAACTCATCGCTATGAGCAACAACAACTGATGAAAAATTTGATGACCCAAAGTTGTCAAAGTTGTACAACCTGGTAATATCATCATCAATTCCAGTTGCAAGAACATGCTTAGGATATTTTAGATCCTTGATTACAACTTGGTGAGGTGAAAACTCTACGATTTTACCTTCACCTGAATGAGTGATTTTATATACTGATAGAAGGTTACATGAAAGACATGGAACACATAATACATCATTGAAATGACTATTATCTACTTGAACTGTTCCAGATCCTAAAAAACTAAGAGATCTATCATCACCAACAAATATTTTCTTAGTGTTACATTCATTTAGAGCAGAAAATATGGCTTTATGCTTAGCCATGTGATAAGATGCTCCTAAATCAATAAGCCACTCATCAAAAGAAGAAGTAGAATTTGTGTTGAAGGAGAAAATAGAAGCAGAAAGTGCATGTCCATGAGAAGAAGAAGTAGAATCGATACTGATGTTTTGCTTCTTCATCGTTGCTTCTAAAGCTGCCATCTTCTTGAAACATTTGGACTCATCATGAACATCTTTATCACAAAAGTTGCAATTTCTGTCAGTCTTCTTATTTTTATATTTTTATCCTTTGTCACCATTAGGAACTGAAGCTGTCTGAGTGGGTTTGGGACCCTTATATTGTTTGTTGTTGTAGCAAGGATGTTGCTTCTTGGGATACTTGGGTTTATCTTTCTACCGGGAAGCTAACGCTTTATTAGAGGTACCTGCAGTGCTGATCACTCCAAGTTGTATAAGATTATCTTTCTCTCTAATCAAAGAAGCATAGAAGGACCCAAGAGTTTTTTTTTCATAAGCTTTCCCTAGAGCCTCTCTCATGAAATACAAGGTAGATACAAACACAAAATATGCACTACCTATCTTAGAAAGAATAAGATAGATGCAACACTCTTCCTCCATTTTTATCTTACATTCTTCACAAAACATTCTTAGTGTTTTAAACTCAGATATAGTCTCCAAGGAAAGAAAAATCACTTGGAATCAAGGTCAGGATTTGATTTTCTAACTGTTGTGCTCGAACAATATTGAGTTTACCAAACACAGATTCAATCTTGTCCCAAGCTTCTTCAGGCCCATTAATTTCTTGAAGGTGGTACCTTAAATCAAGAGAGATGGACATTATGATTAGTCCATGTGCTTCATCATTCCTATTATCCCATTTGTATTTCTTATCATCATCAGTGGGTCCTTTTTCCTTTCCCAAGGTAATCCGGTACAAACCTTTACTTCTTAATAAATCTTCCATATGAGATTTCCATTGGAAGTAGTTGTTGTTGGTAAGAAAGACATTACTTGTAGAGGTCATATTAAATATGAAGACAATGTGGATTTAAAAAACTAAAATTGATGATCTAGGTGGAAAGATCTCGAAACGTTATGCGGTTTAAAAAAAAATGGCACTGAAAATGGACTTCCGATGTGAGAGTTATTCCCTTTTTAAAAAAAGGCATAAATGGTAACCAACTAACCAGGTGATAGTGTAAGTTTCTTTATAAAGTGACCCACTTTTATAAAGAGAAGTTGGGATAACTTTTACAATGAAGTTACTTTATAACAGAAAATATGCATGCAAAATAAATAACTCTAAAATAAAATATTAAAGCTACTTATAGTGATTCGCTTTTATACTTGAAGTGAAATACACTTTACAATTTTAGCATGAACTTTTTCAAAAAGTAACAAAAGAGAGACTTGAACTCAAGACCTCTTACTTAATAAGGCAAGTTTTAACCAAATGGTCTAGCAAAACATATTGTAATGTTCATAAGGAGAATTGGGGGTGTTGTTGTTGTTGTTGTGGAAGATGGCCTTGGAAAGCGTGCTAAAAAAAACTCTTTTCACACAAGAAAAAAATTCCCCTTCTTGATGACAACAAGGGTTAGATCTCGGTTAGCTTACCCGGAAGATGCACCTTTTCCTATCTGTTTTTGATTTTCCAAGATTGCAAAGGGTGTGGGGAAAAGAGCATACGCAGATCTCAAAGAGTATCAACACGAAAAAAAAAAATACAAAACTAAAATAAAGCCAAAATACTTCTCTACAAATTTTTTTTAAAATGCCTATTCAAACTTTATACCTCCAGATCTGACTGTAACGGCCGTATCTTGGGAAAATGGAAACCTTTTCGAGTGAAAAAAAATTGTTACTGAATGAAACGAGTGTTACGGATGCAATGGAATAGACCTCTTAGCCCATGAATGTACAAAAGTTACAGAAAATGGTTATGAGGCAACTCGGCTTCAGGATCTTAATCTACAACAGGAGCAGGTTTTCAAACAAGCTATGATACCATGTTCAACAACAAAGGTATTCCAACAGAGGACAAAAAATTCAGTAACCACTCACATAACCAGATCAAATATCAACACACCTATGTTTTCATGTGGTAAAACCCCTACGGGGAAACATCCATAGCCCCAACCAATGCGGCCACTTAGAGCAGTTTATTAATGCAAAAGAAAAAAATTACAGAGAGATTTTACAATAGAGTTTCTCACAATCGATTGTCGGAAAATGACCCTCCATGCTATCTAAATAGTGATCATGGACCAATCGGGTGCTAAGCCATGAATCAATGGTCATTAAGATCGAGGAGAGTATGAACCATCAGATCACTCTATGTCGGGAACATATCGTGACCGTCGGATTTCCTAAATACAAATGCATACTAATGAATACTAAAGAAACACACTTTTACCTAACGACATATTATACCAAGTATATCTTAACTAACTCCTAAGTGTATGAATATCCTAACACTTTCCAAGGAGGGAAAGACCAAGTCTAAATAATTGGTAGTGGAAAAGGAACCTTGAGCCCAGGCATGCTCAAGAACTGGATCTACCTCCTGTGCACGAGTCAGATATAGGTCGGTGGAATCTTGTTGGAATATAGAGTACGAAAATTATGTCGTGGACAAGGGAATGGACATGCCATGATGCCCTGTCCCTTCCATCATGGTTGATGGGGAAGGAAGATTCCACAGATGATTAAAGTAAGCCATGCAGAACGACAACATTGAAAAGATTTCAACCTTAGGCTAGTCGGGGGCAACCGATATCATCTTGACATCGTTGGAAGGAGGAGGGTAATATAAAGTACCCATGAGAGGTGGGCACAAACCAACCCATACATTGATGACATTGGGTTGTGGGTTATCAATCATCAGGACTGTGGATGCACCTAATGAAAGGTCCATCCTGGAGAAGGATAATTGATCAATGGTCATGATTCGGCCCTCATGTGGAAACAACAAGATTCGAAATATTGTGGAAACCACTGCATGCATGACATATTTCCAACTCCTTCCTAACAGTAGGTTGTAGTTGATATGCGCATCGACCACTTCAACTTCGACACACACAATCTTCCCTCCTAACTGCACGGGGAATGAAGGAATGATTCCATGTGGTTTGAAAGAACGATCGTCGAAAGTCGTAAGAAGAGTAGGTGAAGGAGAAAAAACAGATTGGCCAATGTCCTTCTAGCATGCAAACGACATCACACAATTCGAGGTGTCCTCATCAATCACCGTACGAAAATTATTCTGGGTAAAATGTTTTGTGGTGTAAGCCACTACTATCTAAAACACGATGTGGTATGGGAGAGGAGGATTCAATTCGGTTGTATCAAGCGTGATATTTCCTGGATTACATGTCTCAGTAGATCCTAAGGCAGCTAGCAGAGCCTTTCTCTATGAAGGGCAACTCTGGAGGACCTCCAAAGAAGAAATCGCGTAAGGGGTTTGTGACAAATCCTCCACCACGGAATAATTCTAGGAGGCCCTCCCATTTGGATTATGTGAAGCCTTCTTGAATTCCCCTGTCAAGATATGTGTCATTGTTTCTCCCATCGTTCTCTCGATCTAGAGAGGAACAGACGGGTTCTCGGCTTCTTTACCATTTTCAATAGTACTTGGCGTTCCATAATCATGTGCCCTAGTAGCTATGTGACATTCACCTTTCAACATATAGATATTCTAGGTTGAGGGATTACTAGACGATGAAGGGGATCCCTGACTTCCCCCATCCACATTCGTAGAGGCTTGAGTTAAATTTTTCCCATGAGGAAATGGGTTTATTAACACTGCAGGTTGTTGTTGTGACAATAACTTTTGGGCCTCTGCGAGTCAAGGGCACAGGTGAGTCGAGTGGTCTTCCGTGCAAAGGTTACACAGATACTTCGACTTCTTTCTCTTTGTGTTTCTCCCACCAACAGTATTGGTGGGTTTCTTATCCCCCTTACCCTTCTTTTGTTGTTTCTTCTTCCCATCGGCCTGTTGGTTGGACTTCAGGTTCGTCGATTCCACACTGTGTACATCTAATGTCTGAGTAGGCGGAGCAACCGAGCTAGAGGTTTGTCTGGCCGCTATTTGTTGTATCGACAATTGCTGAAATTGATTTGATAGCTAATCAACATACTTTTCTTGTGCTGAACCAACAATGCCATCGACATGTGGTCCAGACTTTTGTCTGGTCTTTTCAAGTATAGAACTTGGTGCATCTGGAAAAAATTTATAAAGTAAACTAGACTGAGAGTAAATTGGCTTTAGTTGTTGAGCTCTCATTATCACTTCTTCTTCTGAAAATATCCCCAACGTTTCTACGTCTTTGGATAACTGTGGGACCAAAGACTTGATGAACCACTATAGAAAAAAAGTCGGTGGGATTGGTACCTTTATCAAACTCTTTTGTCATCTCCATTCTTGGATGTGATCAGAGATATGGTCTGCCTTTGTCTACTCAAATTTTTCTATCAATTCGATGTCGGCATGGTATCTCACAGGTAATTGAAAATGGTTTAAGAAAACCATGGCCAATTCACCAAAATTAGAGTATCTTGAGTGGTCGAGCTCGATGTACCATTTTGCGACACTCCTGTTGAGAGTGCATTGAAACAGATGCAATTGTATGGAGTTTTATTTCATTGAGTTGGACAAGCACCATAGGTGAAAGGCAGTCACATGATCACCTGGATATTCATTAGGCTTTCCCTCGAACTTTGGAATGTCCAAGGGAAACTTGGTCGGCATAGCAGGCCAACGTGGATCATGACAGATTGGGTCATTCAATAATCTTGACAAGTCTAGCAGATGCAAATTTGCTAGAAATGGTAGCTTAGGTTGTTGAATATGTACAAGAGGATAGGGGAATGGGTTTTGGCTGGCACTAGGATGCCAGGAAAATTTAGGCTGTTGGCCTAGGTTCTGGTAAAAACCATGGCCTAGGATAGCATTCAGATACTTCTCTTGTTGAGACGTCATTGGCTGACTCCCATAATAAGACATTGATGGATGAGAAGGGATTGCTCCTGACGTTGTGTTCCAAAGGTTCTGGAAAGGGTTACCCCCTGTCGATCCGATAGGCATAGGTATTGAGCCTTTCCTGAGGTTCCATTGACCATGGAAGGGGTTTCCCCTAGTCGGCATCCCTGACGAGGGAACTGATCCATGCCACGGATTCCAAGGTCCTTGAGAAGTGTGTGCCTCTAGTGTAGGAATAGTACCCTACGTAGGATTTTGTTATCCAAAACCAGGATTTCCCCCTACTGAGATGACCGTTGACGAGAATGTGTTGTTACCAAATGCGTGAAACAAAGAGAATAGAAAAAAACCCATCGATGTGATACTGGAAGAAGGTCCTTGACTACCTACTCCGAATAATCTATAGTTCATGTTTGGCTAGGTGGGATTTTGAGAAGCACCACCAAGCGAAGGGGACGATAGAGGTAAATGACCCCCGCCATAAGGGAAAGAATTATAGGGGGATGAGGTGCCCCCCGTGGACCCTTGCAAAGGAGTGTTTGAGCTCCATGCCCCAAAATCATGGTCTGTAGGGTGGAGTAGGTGAGGATCAAGTTCGTGTCAAAGTTGGGCATCCCATATGAAAATGGAGGACCCGTCGCACTCTGTGTAAATGGTGCAATGATTGCCGCCATAGATGAAATCAAACCACTGGCCGAGGTAGAGGCGGTCAAGACCATAGTGGCCCAAACCTACAAAGGTGAGTTAGGAGGCAGAATGCCCCCATTTGTGACAGCCGTAGAGGGCGTATGAGGAATCCCAGATGAAGTAACAACATTTTCATCCATTGCTTCTTATAGGACTATCTGGCATTCGTGATGCGTTACCCTTGGGGAGGAAAGCTGTAACAAAAGTGGCACCGAAAATTCAGTGATCGGAGGGTTATACGAACCGAGAGATTCCACTCCAAGGTTAGAAATAGTCAGTTCCTCCATAAATTAATGTTCTCCTCTCAGAGATGGCTCAGGTACAGTTTCCTGTGGTCCAGTCATCTCAAAAGACCCTTGTTGGTCTAGTCTTCTCCTTTGTGATGGAAGTGCTGGCTCCAAGCTAACTGGAAGTAGTCCCAAAAGCCTTCGCGATTGGTGGAGCTCTTGATATTACACTATGTGAGAATATCAAATACACACTAAGGATTTTCTAAAACTGAAGACCAAACACACACTAGAAAAATTTCCTATGAGATATAGCAAGCAAACCACTATAACTAGTTGGAAGAATAGTTACACCAGCCAACACTAGAGAAACTCACCAGTACATGTGAAAATTGAACACGGAAGCACCCTCTGGGTATACTCTGCAAAGCATGGCCCGATTTCTGTCCTAGGTACCATGGTATGCCCCTGCAGTCACCTGTGTAAGTCCTTAAAATAAAGGCAACTAGGTTTCTAGCTCATGAACAACTACCTAGCGGGTACAGTCTATAGTCACGTGGACCGTAATGAGCAAGATATCAAGACTGAAAAATATCAAGGGTATCAAAATCAAGTCTTCTAGAAGATGACTGAGGACCTCGAACGGATTCGAGACCCATGAATCTCTTTGGCAAATGCGATCAACAGAATCCCAAGATAAATCCTCTATATGCATTCCCTACTATGCTTGGTCCGGCTTTTGAGGGGTTATCTCTGCTACCTTTCCGCACGTGGCATTGTGTTTAACCCTTGTGTTAGAGAGGGGTCCTAGATGATTTCCATGTTACTGGACTTCTACACTCCATAGCACAAACTCGTATGTTTGTTTTATATCCTTGAAGAGTTTCCTCTCCAACCTAAATCAAGACTCTAGCCTAGTCTAGTTGATGGACCCTACAAACATGAAGTCTGATTAATTTTAATTAAGTGTTACTTTTAAGTGTTTTATCTTAACTCAAAGGAATGGAAATGAAACTGGTGTTTGTAAAGAGAAGAAAGAGAAGAACAAATGATGGAAACAAAATTACTTCTTTTTCAACAAACAAAGATTTGCAAATTGAAAACTCTTTAACGAACTTTTCTAACTAACTTATTTCTAAGATCTTTTAAAAGAAAAACCTAAAACTAATTTTTGCTTGACTAAAAGCTACTTAAAGTCCTAAGCATTCAGTAAAGAACTTAAGAAAGCGCTCTTCTTCCTGACAAGTAAAGACAACTAACCTAACTACTTAACCAAACAAGAAAAAGAAAATATTTTTATTTTGTTTTATGCTTCAAAGTAAGAAACTTGAAAATGAATTATTTTCTTTTCTTCTAAAGAAAGTAAAAATAAAAAGTGAATACAAGACAAGACCCAAGAAACTAACTTCTGGTCTACTATGGATCATAGGGAGTCACTGAAAGAACCACAAAGTCTAAACAAAAAAGACTCACAGAATTGTCAAAAAAACCTTTTCAATGAAAACACAAGCAATCTTGAAAGATAAAGAAACTGATGTCAAACATAGGATAAAATATTGTAACTATAGAGACCAGTACTAAATCAAGAAACCCCTGAGAAGTTAGACTTTAATAAGGGAAGAGGATGACTACCTCTTTTAAAAATATATATATTCTTGACACAGGCACACTACTCACACTTAAGCATCCTGCATATGTACGCGGGTTGTCCAAAGGTAGGGTGTGTATGTATGCATGAAGACCCACTACAGGCCGCATACACCTCTATAACTTCTCAAAAAATGAAAACTAACAGTCAGGCTAACAAGGTAGGGAGTACTGGTATGGAAGACCAGAATCCCTTAAAGACTCGATAACTTACAAATAACTCAAAGAGGTAATTAAACCAATTACAATGCCTAAAAAGATCCCCTAAAAACCCTAGAGGTTCCCCAGTATGGTCTCCAATTTTACTATAGTGGGAAAACCCCCTATGGAATACACTAGGGTTCAATCGTGTAGGTAGAGCTAACCATTTAAAGTCTCCTACTTTTAACAACTATCCCAACAATACCCCACATTCATGCATAAAATACAGGATATAAGGATCTAGTAATCTTACCTTAAACTCCACGTTCGGTGTCGATCCCTTTGCGTTCGGTCCCTTCTCGATTGCAAATATCCTCCCAAGGATGACCTGCATTCACCAAAATACAAACAAGAAACTACAAACATGCATTATATATATGAATTAGTGGGTTAGATCTCATAACAAAATGTAAATCAAACATGAATATTGAACACATCATATGGCGGGACAAAAAAACGTACTTCTTTATATTAATCTCACAAAGTTACTTACAAAATGAGATCGACGAATGCTCCTTGAGCTCAGTCCTAGGATCCTCTTGACCAAGCTCCAACTACTTCCATGTATCCTTCTTCTCTCACACTTCTCTCTAGAGAATGGGCATAGGCTTATGGATGAGGGAAAAGGAAAGAATAGGGAATTTTGGCTCAAAACTCACAATGTGGCTACAAATTCTTGGGGCAAGGGGGGAAAGTGAAATGGGCAGAGTTTCACTATTGCTATGTTTCTCCTTGAAATGAGACCCAAACACCTCCTTTTACATGAAAAAAGGATGGTTATTCGGTTTGGTGATGGGATATAGGCGTTGTATTAGTTGGGAAACTACCCAATAGCCAATAATCTCAACAAATCCCTTGCAACTTTTTATTTTTTGTAACTTTTGTGGGAATATGCGGGCTGTAATGGTGCATCTAGTGTACGTACATAGGTAGTAGTGGTGCAACTACCGTACATACGTGGGCAGTAGTGGTACGGGGTGCGTACATCTTCAAAAATAGTGTTTTTAAGAAGAGTTGTTCAGTGTTGGCTTGGCAAAAATAGTAAGTAATATGGCCTGATGCTAGGTATGCATGTATGGTTCAATTTAGGTTTATAACACCCAAAGTGGGAGAAAACCATAGAATGTTCTTTCTTATATGTATTTAAGAATTACAATCATTAGAAGAACCAACTTCCTTTGTTTTCCAACTACAACTAGAAGGAGGCTCCAACCCACTATTTTCTCAGGCTACAAACTGAGGGAATCTCCAACTCCCCAATTCTATGGCTACAACTAGAAGGAGGCTACAAACCCCTAGTATCTTAGGCTACAACCTGAGGGAATCTCCAACTCCCTAATTCTCTGGATACAACTAGAAGGAGGCTACAACCCCCTATGCTCTTCGACTACAACTAGAAGGTGGCTACAACCACCTTTTCTTACCCCATCCAACTGCCCTAATGTAGAAATAGAATGATGGAACCACTGTCACACTATAACTGTGAGATATACTACTGTAAACTTGTACTAATCAACCTGTACAAATAATCTATAAAAATAACTTATCCAAACAACCTGTAATCAACATGTACCATAAACAAGTGCATCAACCATACACCAACCTGTATCTCAACCTGTACCATCAACGATTGCATCAACCATGCACCAAATATGTACCAATCATGCATCATGTTGAAACAAAGTTAATTTTTTCTTCTCTAAATCCAAATCTCTATTTTTCTTTGGTTATAGAGCCTCCCTTAGTTCTAAAAAGAAGTCAAAAGGTATTTTAGGATTTTTGAGTTACGGGGTTCAGCTATTCACGAAGTATGCTTTTTAATAACAACTCCAAAGTTTCGGTACCGAAATCTCGAAAAAGTGATTGTTTAAAAGGAATTGAACAGATTTTAAAGTAATAATTAAAAACGTTAACAACTTTCTAAGCCTTTCACATGTTCTTTATTGGCCATCTCAACTTAAACAACATTTCAAAGTCCTGACATGATTTTCACGAAATACCTTTTTTAATCATGATTAATTAAGTTTTAAACACACTTAACAAATTGTTAATCAGTCACAGTTCGAGAAATCGAAGAGTCGAACTTGAGTCTCCTTAAAACCCCAATTCCCGAAGTTGTGAAATTCTTAAAAGCTAATGCTATGTTTATTAAGAAGTAATAAGGTTTAATGATAATAAATCCCATCAGGATTTCACAATTTGGGATTTCTGGCGTTAAAGATTCGTCAGAGTCTTGATACTCCAATCCATGAAAAGTAAAGACTAATCCCTGATCGCAATTAATTAAAAGGTTAAAACAAGTGGTTAGCACCTAAATAAATCCCATCATGGTTTCATGATTTGGGATTTAATTGTGTCATACCTCTTGAGGACACGATGCTCAAAACTCCGAAACACAAAATCCCAAAAGAATTAAGTGCTTAAATGTAATTAACTTAACTTTAAAATGACATTAATGGTGTTAAATAACTTTTCGTGTTTCGCTATTTGAGAATTTTCGATGACAATCCTTTCGAAGTCCTAGTTTTGAATCATTGATATGTGGAAGTATCTATAACGGATTAGTGGAGATATTTTTAACATAAAGTGCATATATCTAGGCATTCCATCCCCATCAAAGCATTTAATTTTTATCACCTGTATCGGTATGCTAAATTTAATACAAGTGAAAGGTTAATAAAGGTGTGTTATTTCGAATTTCATTCTTGCTTTCAGACTAGGAGCGAGTTACATTCATAAGAACTTACACATTGTTTCTCTGCAACAGGATTTCATTTTAGCACAAACATCATGGTACCCAGAAAAACACCTAAGAAGAGTGAGGAAGCAGGTGAAAGCTCAAATTCGGATGGAGGTGTTATATCCGACACTACGCCACATGCTGCGGATTCAGTCAAATCCTGGAGGCAAATTTTTGAAATCTTAAATTACGATATTAGGAATTGCCCCGATGATTTTGGGAATGAAAAGACTGAAAATAAACTCAGAGACATAGCAAAGTATGAGATTCATAAAGTAGCCACATAGCCGAGACTCATGCCATACAATGACATGATAAGTTGGGCTTTAGATAAAACTAACATTCAGATAAGGAGCATTCTAAACAACCAAAAGGTCGTTGTCGGCTCGTTCAGACCCGAGCACATCCAAGTAATGTATAAACTATATCATACTTCTAAATACATTTATAATACCGAATCCGTAGAGAAATTTCAAAGAAAGGAGTGTACAGAATTTGATCAAACATATCCAAGAATAATCAAAGAATGGTGGGGAATTCCAGCGAGATTTAGAGCTGATACCCATGGAATTTATCCCACAACTCCATTAAATGACTACATGGTTTATATAGCTCTGATGCTATGTATACTTTTTGGGAGGAAAATCCCTACCCATTTCCCTGCAAAGTGGGTGCCACTTCTACACGAAGTAGCTGAGGGTTACAGTTTCAACTGGGGTAAAATTTTATCATATAATCTAACTAAGGAAATTGTAGAGTACCAAACGAAAAAATCGCAAGGCCAACCTGCATCTTTTTATATGTCTGTGTATATTATGGATGCTATATGTTACATGACTCCATTCCCCTTGATGAATTGGAGTTGGAACCCAGCTTGTGCGAATCCCATTCATGATTATCACTCTAAACTATGGGAGGAGAATGTTAAAGATTTATTTTATGAAATCTGTCACTACGTAGTGATACCTTTGCACTAGATTTTTTATGGTTATGCACCCCCTCATATTTCAGAGCCAATCGAGGGAAACCTTAGGGCGATTGCAGATTGTTTTATCGAAGAGGGTTTCTCCTATGTTAGGGTTTTCGGGTGCTCAATTCCTCCTCATGCACTTCCAAAGTTCCTTCCCAACAGACTAGTGTGCAGGGAGGTGGCCTACCAAATAATAATAGGTGGCATCGAAAAAGAATTGAAAGCAGTTCAAAAGAAGTTATGGCCGATTTTTCCTGTACATCTTGGGAAGTATTCACTGCTTAAGTTTGGTCATTCCAAGGTAGAAGCTATAGCACTGGAAGACATCAAATTGGTAGATCTTGAACTCAGAAAACATGATCCTTATAAAATTGTAGGAAATCATCTTGCTCATTGCAATATGAAAAAGGTATGAACATGAATATTCTCCTTGCGACGACATGTTCAAGGGAGCTAGAGCCTATGCTGAAATATTAGACAGAGTTCAGGCATTATCACCCGACCTATAGACCAACTTTCAGAATTTCCAGAAGCACAGGCGAAGTGGTTTTCTGAAGATACTACAGGGAGAATCAACAACCCCTCCTCCAGATCAAGGAAGTATTCCCCCAAGTTTCGGATCAGAGGCTCATGACAAAGAGATTGCAAAAGTAAATCCAAAGAATACTGAAGTGTCTTCACAAAAAGTAGAAGATTCACAAACAGAGCACCCAAAGTCAGAAACAGAAGTTAGGCTCAAGACACCTTCAAAGTCGAATCAAATGATTCCTCCTTTATCATCAACCATTCCTGCTGATATCCCCAAAATAGAAGGAGAAACTCAAACTTCAAAATTGGGCATCCCTATTACATCATCAACTCCTTTACAGTCAACTTTTGGGACCCCCCATCTGGAATTCATATATGTAAGTGACCTTACTCCTATCTCTAGAGAAGAGATACCTTTCTCCGAAAACTTTTTCAGTAGGAAGAGGAAGGCTGTAGTAAAACAAAAAATGCATCTTAGAGAAGGCACAATGGTGAAGAAACACAGAGTGCTTGTAGATGGGAAAAACCTAGAAGAGGAAGATTTTGTCACTGAAGTAGCAGGCTCTATGGGAGATTTGGCCATGGCCAATTTATTCTTAGTTGACTCTCTGAAAACAAGGCTAAAGAAGAAAAATCAAAGGATAGATTAGTTGCAGGACCAACTAAGGCACACAGAAAATAATATTCGAGAGGAGGTAAATCAAAGAGTTGAACATGCCAGAACTATTGACAAATAGGAAATGCAATTGTTGAAGTCTAGTTTAGATGAAGCGAACAAGCAGATGCAAATGGGTCAAGTGCAGATTATTTGGTAGGAAGAATTAGTGAGATGACTACAGGCTAAGTTGAAGTCCATTGAAGGACAAGTTATGAATATAACAACATTTCAAGCCCAAGCATTAGAGGTGCATGAGAAACTACAAGCAGAACAACAAGACATGCTTTCTAAAATAGAAATCGTTCAAAACTACTTCCTGAAAATAAGCCACTCACTGGATAACATTGCTTTCAAGGAAAAAGAGGCTACAAAAGTTCACACTGCTTTCCAAAAGGCAGTAGCATTTTCGGCTAGAGAGGAGGTACCAACAACCCCAAAGTTGACTATATAATAACACATCAGGGGAGACATCATATTAAAAACATGGGAGACCAATATTGTCAAAGGTAGGAAAATGGCAAGAGAAGTTAAGAAAGAATGTGAAGAAGTGTTTGATCAGCTAGATACAAAAACATTGGACATTGGTAAAGGTGATTATCCTGGGCTATTAGGATAGATATATGTTGTAAGGCATCAATTGCATATCAAGGAGAGTTGAAATGAAGCCCATCTCGAAATTTCATAATTGAAGCAGCTTGACATCACCCAAATGGATAAGTGGTTAATAAAGCTAAATCTACAGTTGCAGTCGACAAAGTTTGAAAAGGGAAAGATTGAAGATAGGTTGCCTAAAATCTAGAGGAAGTTGTATGTGTTTGAAGAAAAGGATACAATAGAACCTTCCATAATTTTGGTGTAGCTTCTAGACAGGTGTGTCGAGTGTGTTGGACCGAGTGAAGGAAGCGCTTCAAAGAAATGATGAAGTAATGCATGTATGCTCATTTTTGTCCAAATGGTAGAAAATTAAAAAGTAACCGAGAAAAACGGTTTGAATTTTGTATTTTGTAGCTGTTATCACCTAGGAGTTTAGGAGAATACCAACCATCTAGGGTTGATGATTTTCTTTGTATAAATACAATTTTTAAAGATAAGCTGAGGGGATTTTTTCCTTGGCCGATTGTAGTAGAGAAATTTTTCATTTTCCAGAATTAATACAAATACAAATCGAAGATTCCATATCTAGTCAAGTTTGAGTTATGTGTTCCCCTGTTATTTCATATTTAACATCATTTCTTATATATCTTTGATGAATGATTAGCTGAAATTTAGTACAACCTCTATTGTGGTGATTGATTATTTTAGTCATCCAATCGTTTACATCTTTTCCTCTGTATTGGCTATCACCAGGTACAAGACCTATGAATTACTTAGATTTCTATATCTTATGCTTCATTAAATTTTTTCTTGTCTCTTTTCTTCTTCTGTCACAAAGTGAGATTCTTCTTGGTTGATGCCTCACATTGTTCAACAACTTTATGTTTTCTTTTATTTCATGCATGATTTTCAGTTTAACATAGATATGGGAAACAACCTTTGATTTTGTTATACTATTAATTCGGAGTTTGGGAATTTTTCTTACATAATCCAAAGTAGAAACAACAACCTAAAAACCAACAAATCTTGAAAACTCTTTTTCATCCATGACTGTACCTATTATGAGACAACCCAATATTAAGCCCGGTCTTATAGATTAGACCAGTATCGCTTTCACTCTTTTCAACACCATATTAAGAACTACTACCACCCGGGTTGAACTTGAACGTTCATGGGCAGCCATTGAGCAGGACATTAGGGTCCAGGAACAATTGGAAGATAGACAAAGACAACTTAGAAATCAGCCATAGAAATCAGAAAGAGTTGTTTTTCCTTTCTTTATATCATAGACCCTCTTTATTTTTGGATGCCTAGACTTTATAATTTCAAGCCTTAAGTATAAACTCTGGAATAACACATCAAATACACATAAACTATGACTCATCAAGATGTACCAACATCATCAACTATACACCTCATGTATGTGCCAAATCATCAACTACTTGTCTCAACCATGTACCCAACATGTACCTCAACCATATACCAAATACATATATGAATATAACCATCAACATTTCTCTAACAATACATCACACTATCCATAACCAAATGCCATAAACCATTACATCGAACCATGTGCCACAACCTCATTGTTATACAACCTCTATCTGTAACATACCTCAACCAAAATCCATCATCAATTTCATCATCCAAATATTATTTGTAACTTTGTAATAGAACTAGTGTATATGATCACATACCTACAAACCTTCCTTAACTTTAACAACAAGAGACTAGTATTTTCATCAAACTTTACTTTAGTCTCACATGACTAATTTTGGATAAGTCAACAACCCTAACTTGAAATAATCATAACTATGTACCTGTAATGAATAAAGATCTGAAAATAGTAAACAATGTTCTTCAATGTCTTTTATGCAATTCCTCCAGGTTTCACTACTTGGAACCTCTCAAAAAAGGAGTTATAGCAAACATGGCATACCTTGTTGAATTTTGGCTTATTCTAGAGAGCAAACTTGTAGAGCGTGCCACACATGAAATATTTTTTGTGTGGATCTAAAAATGGTACAAAAAATACTACATATTGTATTCAAACCAATACATTTGGGCTTACTGAATTTGGATCTGTTATAAAGAAGTTATGACGTTTTTACCTGAAACACTTGTTTTAGACTAGTTTTAGGACTAGCCACAAACCCTATTTTCCACGGAGTGTAACTCCAAAAATAAAACGAACCACAAGATTAAATTTTTGTCACAACTACTTGGATATGTTTCCTCAATGGCCTCCCATGGTCTGAATCATTCTAGAAAAAAAATTATTGTGAAAATAGTGAGATGACCTATAAATAACATACCTTAGAAAGAAACATCAAAAGAATTTATCCTCCCTTGAATTTCGGCCTTCTTTACTTCACCTTCCTTCTTAAATTCATCTTAGATATCCTTTGGTTACCTCAGTCACTTGTAACTATTCAATATGCTCAAGTGTGATTGAAATGAGAGAGTCTTGCCTCTTACTTATACTTTCATGTAGCTTCCTCAAGGGGTTACCTTTTAACCATCTTAGCCCACTTTCCTTATTTTAGAGTTAACCCACTTCTAACCACTTGTCCACTTAGTAATTTCTCCATTATCTTTATTATTTAAATAATTTATTTTGTATCCACTTTGAATTATAGTACACTCATCACTTCACTTTATTATTTACCTTCTATAATCTCTTAAACCACTTTCCTTATTTTAGGGCTAACCCACTTCTAACCACTTGTCCACTTAGTAATTTCTCCATTAACTTTATTATTTAAATAATTTATTTTGTATCCACTTTGACTTATAGTACACTCATCACTTCACTTTATTATTTAAATAATTTCTTCTTTGCAACCACTTTGACTACTTTGACCTTTTGGGGCTTCTAGATGACTCATGAGGGCTCTCCAACTTCACATGGCCATAACTTTCTAACCATGAGGATTTATATGACATTCCACATGCCACCATAAATGGCATGACATGTACTATCCATCCAGAATAGTCTTACCTTCAAATATATTAAAACTAATACCATTATGCATCAAACAAACTTGGTTCCATTACCCAAAACCCTGTGCTACCAGAATTCACTACCGGACTTTCTCAAGGGTTGACATCAATGAAAACCAACCCAAATAATAAACAAACTAACCATTTAGCATTGATGGAAACACTCTGATACAATAGTGAAGTCATATCACTCATGTTTCCCCTGTGACCATCGTCGCTCCCCCTAGAACCATGCCTTTTTTCTCTTTCTCTAAGAATTTACCTTTGCATCTGATAAATCTCTCCCCCTTTGTCATCAATGGAAAATGTATATTTCCATCTGGGGTTTCTCCCCCTTACTGAATTGTCCTTGGGGATACTCCCCTTGAATGAAATCTTCCTAAAACTGATTCCCCAACATGAATTATCCTCTTTATGGTGCTTCCTCACGTAAATCTAAGACATATAAGATAAGCATTCAAAAGAATTCATTTTGGAGTAGAAATTACTTTGAGTCTCTAGCGAAAATACTCAAAGGCTTCCCTTGGAAGTGGTTCTGTAAAGATGTCTGCCACTTGTTATTTTGTGCCCACATATTCAACTTTGATGTTATTCTCTGCAACCTGTTCCCATAGAAAGTGATACTTTATTTGAACGTGCTTCATCTTGGAGTGCATCACCGGGGTCTTTGAGATACTGATGGTGCTTGTATTATCACAATAGATTGGAATGGAATCATCATACTCAACCTGCATATCTAAGTAGAATGCTGCTCCACTGGTGCTTCTTCACTCATCAATGAAACCTACCCAATATACATATGTGTAGGCAATAAGTGATAGATCCTTTCCTTTTGGATACCATAATCCAAACTCTTATGTTCCTTGATATATCTAAAAATCCTCTTCATTGTTAATACATGTGATTTATTTGGTGCTGCTTGAAATCGTACCACCTATCCAACTACCTGCATTACATCTGGTCCGGATGTTGTCACATATAGTAAGATACCAATCATTGACCTATATTGCCTCTGGTCTATAGACTTTGAATCATCATCTTTTCTGAACTTGCAACTGGTTTGCAATCTTCCATTCTGAACCTCTTTAACATTTCTCTAATATACTTAGTTTGAGAAATAAAAATTCATTGGTTTCTTTGACGTATCTGAAGACCTATAAAGAAGGATATTTCTCCAAGTAATGACATTTCAAATTCATTCTGCATATCCTTTGCAAATTTTTGGCTTAACCTGTCATCAATACTTCTAAAAATAATGTCATCAATATAAACTTCAATTAATAAAATACCATCTTGAGTTACCTTTATGTAGAGGTTGTTGTTTGCACTTCATTTTATGAACCCTTCCTAATGTAGATATTTATCCAGTCTAGAGTACCATTCTCTAGGAACAAGTTCTTCAATATAGACTTCTTCTTAAAGTTCCCCATTCAAAAAAACTGATTTCACGTCCATATATGTCCATACTATTCAAGACTCTGCTACACAATTGTCCATAATTTTGACTTATATGTCATTGTACTATCATTGAGTACTACTACAACTGATTAGTCTATCATATTGTACTTCTTCTAACTGAATTCACTAAATCTGTCTACTCAAATTATGCAAGTTGTGCGAAGGATGGTTCTCTGGTCTGTCTCAGCGATCGCATAGAATCCCCCTGTCTATTATTCATATTATCTGGGAGTCTCTAAGCCATATGGATTAGAACAATTCCTGATCTGAAGTGTATTCATTATCATCTTCATTAGTAGATTCATCATCTCTCTGAACTCTGACTTCGTTGTTTCTATCTGTGGATTCATCATTCACTACAATGCCTAAAAGTATAATCTCTTGAACCTATCCTTCTTTTCTTTCAGTTATTTTCCAAACCTTTATGTATCTGACATCTTTCTTTTTCTTTGTAGAATTGTTTTCATCTCATTTTATTGCCAATCTTGCAATCTCTGGGAGCTAATGTTTGTTCATCTGTTCTTCGTGTTTCTTATCCATACTTTCTTATATATAATATCAATGTTCTCTTTCATGGAAGTATCGATCATTCTTCTACAATCACTAGATATGTGTCCATAGTTATGACATTGGTTACATTCAATGTCATGTGGGGACACATAGGCATTTCTCACTTGAACATTTCTTTTATAATCCCTACAATCTGCAACCTTATGTCAAAACTTAGTACAATAAAAACAATGACCATAAAAGAAATTTGCATACCTGGGAGTGAATGATCTTCTTTTTGGTGTAGTCCTTCTGAATTTCTTCCTTGAATGATCATGATCATGGTTTAAGATTATTTGTGTATTGAACATGGATGGTCTTCTTGAATATGTATCTTCAATAGTTTTCTTAGATTATGGTTGACCATGATTCTTTCCTTTTAATACTTTTGCATAACTATTTCTATTTTCTTCATTCTTCTTTTCTAGCAACCTAGAGTGTTCCTCTTCATTCTCTATAACTGATGTGGATGTTTCTGTCTCTTCAACATTCTTGTTGAGCTTGACAATTTTACTTCTTAATGTGACAACTTCTTCTTCAAGCTTCTCAACCTCTTCTTCTTTCTTCATCATCTAAGACTTCATGACTTCTTATGTTCTTTTCACTTCTTCAAGCTGAATTTTTAATGTGATTATTTCTTCTTCAAGTCCTTTCTCTTCTTGACCAAACTCTGCTTCAAGTTGGTTTATATCATTAGTTCTTTCCTTAAGATTATCTATCAATATCTTCTCTCTCATTTCTACTTCTTCCTTATGTGTTGCTATGTTGGCTTCCAAATACCACTTTTGGTATTCAAGTTTTTCTTCGATCTTTTGGGATTATTCTAGATGAGTTCTTAAGTTCTCGATGACCTATTGGGATTCTTCAAAAATGTGAACACTTTCCTTTTGTTTCATCAATTCTTTCTTGAGTGACTTATTTTCTTCTCTTAGTTCATCTAAAGCACTAATCAATTCTACTTCATAATTGTCTTCATTTTCAATTACTTTTTCTATCTCATTTCCTTCATGGCATTCTATTTCAAGATGTCTGCGTTTTTCACAATTAAAGAAAAAAACATACCTTTGGTGATTATGTACTCTTTATGTTCTGAGTCTGTTTGACATGGTGAACATAATTCTTCTCGATCTGTATCTCCATCTTCTTTGGCATATTCTGAATCTGCGATGGGTGAAGAATATATGTCATGTAACTTATCCCAAAGTTCTTTGGATGATGAAAATTTACCAACCTTTTCTCTTACTGGATTAGGTAATCCTTCCCAGATGAAATCCATTGCTATTTTGTTATTCTTCTTCAATTCTTTCTTGGTAGTAGTCTTTTCCCTTTTTGAACTATAATATCCTGTAACAACTAATAGCCAAATATAATGACATTGTGCCTGTAAAAATAGTTTTTTCCTTATGCTCCACATCTCATACTTTAAACCATTATGACCAATAAACATTGGAACTCCATTCTCAGAATAATCCATGATCTCCTTCCAGTGGTTAAATTGTTTCCTGAAGGAACCTACTATGATACCAATTGTTGGATTACTGAGAGGGGGGGTGAATTAGTAATAGAGAAATTTAATCCTTTTTCACCATAAAATGCAAGTGTTATATAAATTTAGCATTATCATACAATAGTTGCAAAGTAAATAAACAATGAAAAAATGAGAAATCATACACATTCATAGTACATGAGTGTTTTACGTGGAAACCAAAAGAGGGAGAAAACCACAAAATGATTTTTATTATATGTCTTTAAGAATTACATTCATTGGAAGAACCAACTTCCTTTGTTTTACATCTACAACTGGAAGGAGGCTCCAACCTGCTAGTTTCTCAAGATTAAACCTGAGGGAATCTCCAACTCCCCAATTTTTTGGCTACAACTCGAAGGAGGATACAACCCCCTAGTTTCTTAGGCTACAACCTGAGGGAAGCTCCAACTCCCCAATTCTCTAGATACAACCAAAAAGAGGCTACAACCCCCTATGTTCTCCGGGTACAACCACCTATCCTTGCCTCATCTAATCACTCTGATGTAGAAATAGAATGATGGAACAACTGTCACACTATAACTGTGAGATATACTGTTGTAAACCTATATGAATCAACCTGTAACAACTTGTACCAATAAAATATAATCATCCTATAACAACCTGTACCAATAACATGTAATCATCCTGTAACAACCTATACCAATAACCTGTGCCAACATGTACCATACATCAACCTATACCATAAACAAATACATCAACCATGCAACAAACTTGTACAAATAACCTATCACAATAACCTGTACCAATAACCTATGCCAACATGTACCATACATAAACCTGTACCTCAAACAGTACCATAAACAAATGCATCAACCATGCACCAAACCTGTACAAATAAACTGTCACAATAACCTATCCAAACAACATGTAATCAACCTGTATCATAAACAAGTGCATCAACCATGCACCAACCTGTACCTCAACCTATACCATCAACGAGTGAATCAACCATGCACCAAATATGTACCAATCATGTATAAAATGCACATAAACTATGACTCATCAAGATGTACCAACATCATCAACTATACACCTCATGTATGTGCCAACTCATCAACTACTTGTCTCAACCATGTACCCAACATGTACCTCAACCATATACCAAATACATATACGAATATAATCATCAAATTTTTTCTAGAAATACATCACACTATCCATAACCAAATACCATAAACCATTCCATCAAACCATGTGCCACAACCTCACTGTTATACAACCTCTATCTGTAACATACCTCAACCAAAAGCCTTCATCACCATCCAAATCTGATTTGTAACTCTATAATAAACTTGGTGTATATTATCACATACATGCAAACCTTCCTTAACTTTAACAACAAGAGACTATCATTTTCATCAAACTTTACTTTAGTCTCACATGACAAATTTTGGATTAGTCAACAACCCTAACTTGAAATAATCATAACTATGTACCTGTAATAAATAAATATATGAAAATAGTACACAGTTTTATTCAATGTCTTTTATGCAATTCCTCTAGGTTTCACTACTTCGAACCTCTCAGAAAAGGAGTTATAGAAAAAATGGCATACCTTGTTGAATTCTGGCTTATTCTAGAGAGCAGACTTGTAGAGCGTGCCACACATGGAATATTTTTTGTATGGATCCAAAAATGGTAGAAAAAATAATACAGACTATAGTCAAACCAATACATTTGTTCTTACTAAATTTGGATCTGTTATGACATTTTTTACCTGAAACACTTATTTTAGACTAGTTTCAGGACTAGCCACAAACCCTATTTTCCATGGAGTGTAACTCCACAAATACAATGACCCACAAGATTAAATTTGTATCACAGCTACTTGGATATGTTTTCTCAACGACCTCCCAATTTCATGGTTTGAATCATTCTAGAAAATAAGTTATTGCAAAAATAATGAGATGACCTGTAAATAACATAAATTAGAAAACATCATCAAAATAATGTATCCTCCCTTGAATTTCGGCCTTATTTACTTCACCTTCCCTCTGAAATTCGACTTAGATATCCTTTGGTTACCTCAATCACTTGTATATATTCAATATTCTCAAGTGTGATTGAAATGAGAGATTCTTGCCTCTTATTTATACTTTCATGTAGCTTCCTCAAGGGGTTACCTTTTAACCATCTTAACCCACTTTCCTTATTTTAGGGTTAACCCACTTATAACCACTTGTCCACTTAGTAATTTCTCCATTAAATTTATTATTTAAATAATTTCTTTTGTATCCACTTTGACTTATAGTACACTCATCACTTCACTTTATCATTTACCTTCTAAAATCTCTTAAACCACTTTCCTTATTTTAGGGCTAACCCACTTCTAACCACTTGTCCACTTAGTAATTTCTCCATTAACTGTATTATTTAAATAATTTCTTTTGTATCCAATTTGACTTATGGTGCACTAATCACTTCACTTTATTATTTAAATAATTTCTTCTTTTCAACCACTTTGACTACTTTGACGTTTTGGGGCTTCTAGATGACTCGTGAGGGTTCTCAAACTTCACATGGCCATAACTCTCTAACCGTGAGGAGTTCTGTGAAGTTACACATACCACCGGAAATGGCATGATATGTACTATCCATCCATAATAGTCTTACCTTAAAATATATTAAAACTAATACCATTATACATCAAACAAACTTGGGTCCATTACCCAAACCTTTGTGCTACCGAAATTCGCTACCGAACTTTCTTCAAGGGTTAACATCAATGAAAACCAACCCAAATGCATACTAGTGAAAGGTATAATATTGGTCGAGCCATAAAGTTGGGTGTCTGAGATAGAAAAATAAGGGATATTAAACTTGCTATAAATCCCATACTTTGGCATAAGTATAAAAATAAATTCCTACGTTAAAATGTTATTGAGTTGCATCCACGAAGGGAATTTATGGCTATATCCACCAATATCTATCGATAAAAAATAGATTGCATGGATAACGAGATTACCGACAGTGGGGGAGGATCCGACAACCATATTCTCAAATAATTTTGGGGAGAAGGAATTATCTGAAAGTATGAAAGAGACATTCAACACCTTTAGAGGAAAGCGAGGTGTTGTGTTGATTATATGCTTAGTATAATGCACTCATTAATTATCAATTCGGGATTTGTAATCAACAGAGTTACAAGACACCAGTAAGAGAGGTAATTCTAATGTCATGAGTATATAAATAATCTGGATGAAGAAGAAAACTGAAACACACTTTGGTTGTCTTTCACAAAGAAGCTATCTACTCCATTGGGGCACATGCAAATATGAGATGGATTTAATTGACAGATCAACTCTGTTATCTGATCCAGAAACCTAACTATGCAATTACACTTCTGAAAGGGAAATCACACATCAATCATCAATCATCAAGGCATAGCATGTGTATTTCAATAGCTAGTATATTGAGTATGTTGTGGTTCACAATATTCTATTGTGAACTTCACTAGTTCTTTTCCAATTATATTTGACTACTGCTACCAACATCCATGTCCATTTAAGCAAAATCAAATTCATAAGAATAGAAATAGGGCATATGCAAAAATAGAGTAAATAAATATCTCTAAGAAATCATATAATCAAAATCCTAAACAGAACTATACTACTATCATTTGAAAGATCAAAGCTTCAAAAAATCTAACATTTATACTATTGAAATCAACTACTAACACTAATCTATAAGGAGGTTTACCTTTGTTGGGCGGTGGGCCCTTGTTGCTTCAATAGGTTAGTGACTGGAGTCTACAGTAAGTTAGCCTTCAATCCACATATCACTCTTACTCAAACCTCAAAACATGAAATTAAACTATACTAACAACTCAACTCACATTCATTCATAAATGATCAAGGCATGGAAATAAATGGAATTCTTCTATTAAACTTTGAAATCGGGATATGTTCTACAATATGCAACTCTGCTTCACATGTCATGTTATACTATTTCTCTACTAATTCCACCATCCTTACCATGGCTATTTAAATAGTCTTAGTCGTGAAACACAAGGAGGTGAAATATTTAGAAGATCAACAATTGTCAAATATATATAGATTTGGTTATAGATGTTAAGCTTCATCCTCATGACACAAAGTGTATGAGGATGAATCAATAAACAAACTAGCTTAACATAGACTCTCTAGCATTTTGATGATTTCAATCAACAACTATCTTAGGCACAATCTGGAGCCAAACTTAGCATACTTTGTTTCCTAATATTGGTATCGGATCGTGACAGGTGAGATTCAGTAGATGGTACTAAATTGTGACAGGTGATATTCGGTGGATGGTACCGGTTCCGAACAACACACCATGGGTTGGTACCGGACTAGAACATTATGCAGTCGTTGGTATTGGATCATGACAGTGGATGGTTCGGTACTGGATCTAAATGGAAGGTGCGCTTGGTACCGGAATCGAACAGTGGAAATGTGGCGCATAAGTACCAGATGGTTGAGCTGACATAGAAGTGTTGGACTCATCTAGAGGTCAAAGCCTACATGTGGTAATTTTAAACATTAGTACATGAAATATTTAGTCTCCTAGCTTAATAAACCACAAAATTCATGACTTCAATTATCCTTTACCTTATGACCTTATCAATGGCTGGTGGTAGTGTTCTTTGTCATTTACCCAAGCTTAGGTAGGCCAAAAAGGGTATAAATGAGGAGTATAATGTGGTAATAGGGATGTCAATTTGGAGGCTCAACACAAGGGTTGGATGTCTCCATCACAAGTGATGATGTAGTTAGATTTGCAACACAGGTATTGGCCTTCAAATTACTAAGGAAATGTTGTAGGAATGAGTGTTATCAGACTAATCGGTAGGTGCAGACACTAACAGATCTCCCTAGATCCACCTGGATCTAGAACAAAACAGGACAGGACATGACTCTTTTCCTAAGTTTTGACCATTGAATTAACTAGGAGGCAAGAACAAATAACATACCTTATTATCGCTTCCTGAGGTCTTTGTTGCTTCCACTTCACTCCAGTGCTCTCGTGAAGTTTTTACCAAGACAAAACAAACCAACCAAAGTGAAGATAGCTCAATATATTCAATGGTTAACCTATGTGTATGATCAAGGAATTACACAATAAATTAGAAATATCTTTATGGGAAAGGGATAGGCCATTGTATCATATTAATGGAAAGTAAAGATTACAACCTGAGCCTTGATGTCACAAACTTCCTTTCGATGGCCCTTGGCTCCGACACACACACTTTCTCAATCCTTGCATGAAGAAGATCAAAACCCTTGCTAGAGTCTCCAAGTTGTTGTGCAAGCTAAGTCCTTCACACAATTCTTTCACCAATTCTCCAATGAATCTTGCTTAACCTTTTCCATGAGAATTCCCTCAATATATAGGAGAGAATGAGATAGTTACTTAGATAAGAATGATCCCAAAATATCAGGGGAATCTAGTACTAGGATAACCATTCGAATGCCAACCCATTCTTCTAGAAGATTCCCTTCTAGAAGCATCAAGAATTCATCTTTTTCCTTGCTTTAGGAAGAGTTCTCACTCTAGCTATTCATCACAGTGCGAGAAGTTCGCACCTTGGCTTAAGGAAGCCTACGAGAATGGGTCATTATTTCCGCCAAATATATTAGCAGCCTGCAAACCTTCTTCAAAAATGAGGTTTTTGTGAAGAGATGAAAGTAACTTTTCTCAGGAGAAATTTCTTATGAAGAGCCTAAGTACACCATCATCAATACATCATCATGATGACCAAAATCATGGGTAATAGAATGCTCCCCAAAGTATGAGGTTGGAATCAGTGACAACCGAAAGACTTTGTAAGCTGCATGTGTGTATCGGAAACCAGGAGCACATCTAATCGGAAACCTGCAAACACCCAAGCATCTGCAAAATATCATATATACCAATTCTGAGGTAGGCATTCCCATACTCAGATCATAGATGAATGACATTGTAGACATAGGTTGTGGCCACCAATCATACACTGTCGATCCATGCCATCAAAATATAGCATAGCCACCAAGAATACATTGTGGATCTACGCGAGAAATTTCAAATTAAGACGACATAGCCACGATACATACACAGTGGATCTATGTGTCGCAAATTATACATACTCCATCACAACCTGGTCAAAAGAGATGATATCCAGGGTCTTTAATCTTGTCACCCAAAGTACGAATCTAACCATGTGATTACATGTGTTGAAGTCGAACATGGCAGAAACCACTTGATTACCGGTCAATGATGAAACCGTTAACAAGTGCGAGGGAAATCACCATTGATGTCAATGACTCCCAAGGTACACTAGTACAATCCATCAAGTGTGAATGAATGAGATGAAGTCGACCATCCAATGGAATCTTTCGATCAGGGGTCAATGATGTAAACCCACTGTCAAAAGCGAGGAAACCTACCATTAAGGCATGCAAGCTCCAAGGTACCAAATAATTTCTAAGTATTGATTCCAAATAATGAGTTGAAGTCGATGGAACAAAAATCGTCAAAGGAGGGCCTTGATGTATCCCCCATCAATGACACGAAATGAGTAACAAATTTTGAATATGAAACAGAGTATTATGCAAATTGGACCGGACACAGGGAAGGCCGACACGAAGAGAATGGATAACTATAGATGGCCGACTCAATATAGGTTTCAGATGGACTTCTCTTGAACATATAAACGACATGACGAAGGATTTGGCAGCATTGACTCAAAGATGACACAAGGAATGACCTTGTAGAAAATCGAATGAGAGGCACATGGATTTCCCAAACCAGCTTCAAATGATGAATATGGGGTGTCATGTTCAAGAGTGACACTTACTACCAATCAATACGAATATGATAAAATATCCCTTTCCCAAATTTCCCCCCACCATTTCTAGCGAGTACCTCTTTATTTTTACGCAAGCTTGAGGAGGATAACATATGCTTGTTGATGTAAGCTCATCCTTCAGACGAGTCCCTCGAAGTATGTTTAACGAACCCTAAGAAGGAGTGGTTCGGTCCCATTACGGGTCTGTCAATGTTTGTTTAACGAGTCCAGAGATAGAAAACTCGAAGGTTTTTCATGATTATAGAGTTTGGAAAAACACCTAAAAGAGAAATCTCTCAGTTCCTTTTTCATAAAATAGTCTGGATGAGACTGAAAAAGAGATAAATTATCGCTCACCAGACGCTTACTTCAAATACTTTATCGAGCATGAAAATAGCAAGGTTGCTCAGCCATCTTTTCATGTTTAGAGAGTCTGAAAAGAGCTTAAAGAAGACTCCAGGGGGTTCCTTTTTCATGTAACCTTGTTGAGCCCGAAAAAGTGATAAAAGTATGCTCAATCGCATTCTCATGTATTTTCAAGCGCGATAACGGACAAAGACCACGCTCGAGGTTTTATACAAAAACCATAAAAAATAATCAAAACACATGATGACAAAGAAAAAATATGTCCGCATCCCTGTATAGGAACCTCAAAATCATTATGCCTGCAAAAGTTATACTCAAAGGACATTATGGATTAGGGTTTAATAGATAAATAATCATAAAAAACTAAATGACATAGTAAAAGTAAATAAACAGGAGTAAAAACTCTTTTTACCATATCATTTTTACCTTTCCACTATTTGAGCTCAAAAAACCCCTCTTTTACCCTCCAAGTTCGGCGTCAGATTGCAGGAGTTACGAGTGTCCATTCAGTGAGCCGTCAGTGATAGTAAGGTAGGCTCTTTGTCCTTAATACTTTCATGGTTTAATTTTGCAATTTTATTGGTTAAAATTCATTTTTGGGTTGATTTTGCAAGCCCTACTTGCGCGCTGCCATTCTCGCAAGTGGGCTACACAAGACCTGTGAGAATGGGGAATTCTCACAGGTGAGCCTAAGACAGCCTGCGAGGTTCTTGCACTGTGCCCAAAGGGCAACTGTGAGAACCACAAATCTCAAAAAAGTTTTTAAATTTTACTCAATGGAAGAGAATGAAATCATGAAAAAAGTTGCTAATCTTCTTTTTGTGTCTCTTATGTAGGTAATAGGCCATCATAATGGTTCTTGAATGGAACGAAAGGGAGCACGAAGAAGACAATGCAATCACCGGAAATCATCAACCTACTATCACTGCTTTGAGAAACTATGGACTCCTGAAATACTTTCTTATCCTGGGCATGAGGGCCCAAGTCAGGTTGTTAGAGTACTTGGTGCATATGTGGGACCCTGATCAGTAGGTATTTCATGTGGGGGTCCACACACTGTCCTTAGATATTGAGGACATTTACTTTTTGACTGGATTGTCATGGCGAGGGTACTATGTGAGCCTGATTGGTAGCAGAGGTGGTGGGTTGCCTATGAGTGAGTACTGTCATCTACACTGTGTTCCCGAGGCAGAGAGAAAGAAAGGAAAAGTAGTTATTTGGGCGGTACAAGATTTTACCCTCCGTACTATCCTATTCACTATAGCTCGAATGGCTAGGAGTTCTACTCATCACATGGCATTACAGAGTTACTTCCAGTATGCTATTGAGTGTATTGAACCTCGAGTGTTCAACTGGGCAGATGCAATGCTTCGTAGCGTAAAAAGGCAGTTGACCAAATGCAGACGAGGCAACCTGAAGCAATTTGGGTATGGATCTTTTCTAGTGTCCTTCTTCCTTGAGAGGGTCCCATTACTGAGGCTGCAGGTTGCGTGGAATTTACCGGCTCCCAGGGATCCAAAGATGCTGAGATGGTGTCAGCTTATGGCCTGGCACGTAGCAGGACCGATCATCAAGTATGATGATACTTTCTTTGACTGGCTTCAACCACAGATGTTGATGGTTGACGACTATGCTTATGCCGGGTTGGATTTCCAAGGAGATCCACAATTAGTACTGCCAGAGGATGCTCAGTGGGGGGACCTTGGTAAGAAGTACACACATGTTTTTTTCTTTTTAAATGTTTTGTGAATTTTTGTCATATTCAAATGTTTTTGTTTTATATGTTCGTCCAAAGACTAAATGCAAAATCATTTTTTATGTCACAGATGTTGGACCTTACAGACCTCTTAATACTTCTCCCATTCAGCGGCGAGGAGAGGTAGCGGTAGCACCACAATATGCCAGGGATTATCAAGTGGTGGAACAAAATCTAGAGGGCCTGACCGCAAATATTCCAGACATGCCTCTGGAAGAGGTTCCACGACGCGATCAACGTCATACTGTAGGAGTTTCAGGATCCATGAGTCGACTGCTCCATAGGGTTGCTCGGGCAGTCGTGTGTTACCATGAACGTCATCCATGATGTCACTTTGTAGAAGCTATGAGCTTCAGTTTTTGACATTTTGGTCTTCAGACAAACTTTTTTTGTAAAAAAACTCTTTTGATCATTATATCCACAGACGACTTCTACCGGTTTATCATGTGTTGTGTGAATATTGATGTGATTGATTTATAAATGATTCAAATGTCTGTCTAATACATAGTTAGCCAATGCATCTGTTAATGTATTTAAACATCTAGGAATATGTTGATATTCAATGTAATCAAAATAACGTTCCAAGAGGCGAATTCGCAAATACACCCATAACAAAGTAGGACTTCGAATAGTATAGACATTACTTAGCTGTAGTACTACAAGCTACGAATTGAGTCGCACAACCAAACGACAAATTCCGAGCGAGATAGCATCAACCAATAATTCAATAACGACGCTATACTCTACAATGTTGTTGGTCGCATGGCCGAGACACACACCTCGTAAGGAGACAAGTTCGTTTTTAGGGGCATAAATTGCCCACGTAGCTGAAGCGAGGCTCTGAGTACTATGGCTAGCGCCATCAGTGAAGCCAATATAGGGTAGTGAAGACTCCGACATCTGGAAATCAAACACAATGTCACACAAGGGTAGAGACCAGATAATGAAAAAAGAAAGCTATAGTAACACACAAGAAGTATGATACAATAAAAATGCAAGTAATCATGCATAGATGATTTTATGCATAGTACTTCTTCAAGTACAACCCATTCCTGGGTTCACTCAAAGGGATACCATCGTAATCTACCAACTCATAAGCTCCTTTTTCTAAAACTCGACGAGCTATATAAGGACCTCGACCATATGGCTTCAAACTTCCCAGCTCCTCACATATCTCGATCTTGTTCATAGAGAAGAACAAGATCACCTTCGGAGAAAACGCGAAGTTTGACATGCTTGTTGTATTGGGCCTTGACACGCTTTTTATGAGCTTGGATAACTAGGGTTGCATCGCATCGAGTTTTGTCTAATCGCATAAGATACAATAGACATTCTTCCTCAGCAGAAGTATTGGGTAGAAGTTCAACAGCTAGTTTTAAAGAAGGTATCTCGCATTCAATCGGGAGAATGGCTTCCACACCATAGACTAACCGAAAAGGTGTAAACCCGGTAGTGGACTTGACAGATGTCTGGTACGCCCACAATGCCGAAAACAACATTGTGTGCCAACTTGTTTTATGAATCCCTATCATTCGTCGAAGCATAGTTATGAGAACTTTGTTAATCACTTCGACTTGACCATTGGCTTGTGGAGAATAGGGTGTTGAGTTATCATGGCGAAGACCCAACTTTTCAGTAAGTTCGGACATCATAAAATTCCTAAAGTGGCTACCGTGATCGGTGACGATAGCCTGGGGAACGGCAAAACGAGCTATGATGTGATTAAAAAGGAACAATGATGCGGTCTTTCCAGTGTTGTCAAATGTCGGCATCGCCTCGGCCCATTTCGTAAAGTAATCAATGGCTACAATAATGTAACCATGCCCCCAGCCGAGTGAGGGTGACATGTCATGAAATCGATGTCCCATTTCACAAAGGGACCAACTGAGACCACAAGGTGAAGAGGAGCAGGATGTGACTGGATCTTCTGATTATAGGTCTAGCAAGCATGGCATTTCTGAACAGTGATGATGCAGTCATTAAATAAAGAAGGCCAAAAATACCCTACTCGTAAGATCTTCTGGGCAGTAGCATACCCAGACATATGACCACCACATGCTCCAGAATGGCAGCCATTCAGAGCCTTCTCGTCTTCGTCGAACCTTAGACAACGTCACAAAATAGAGTCAATCCCCCGACGATAAAGAGTATCCTTGAGGATAATGTATTGACGAGCTTGATATCGTATTTGACGTCGGTTAGTACTGGACAAAGTTGGTCGAAAAGTATGGGTTTGGATATATATAATGATATCACCATACCAAAGATCATCAGTGCTGATAAGGAAAAGAGATTCATCGGGTAATGAATCAACTGCTACATTTTCCGTTGCAAAATGGCGAAAGTCGCATATCAACTCAGCGAAAACTAAGGACTTCTTGGACTTGGCGCCTTTGAATTCCAAGTCAAACTCCTGGAGTATCACAATCCATTTGGAGTACTTTCCCCCTAGCAATTGACGGGTGAGAATGTGTTTCATAGGGTTGCAATGAGAAATCACCGTAGTCTTGCGTGAGAGGATATAGTGCCGGAAGCGTTGGACGGCTTGGACGGCAGCCAAGGCCAGTTTATCGACATGTTGATACTTGATTTCAGTCGATGTGAGACTTTGACTCAAGTAGTAAATAACATGATCGTCGTGAGCATCATCCTCTTGGACGAAAACCATGCCAATGGTGTAATCCGAGGCAGCAAGGTAAAGGAAATAGTTGCGACTGTAATCGGGGGGGAAGGAGAAGCAGAGCTCGCGTTAAGGATAACTTCAAAGATTCAAAAGCATTGTTGGCAATGGTATCCCAGATAAACTCTGAATCCTTCTTTAATATCCATGTAAATCCACGAGTTATTTCGGCGTAATTTGGGATAAAACGATGAAGAAAGTTTGCCTTCCCCTGCAAACTTTGCAACTGGAAAAGTGTAGAAGGAGGAGGGAGATTAAGGATCACCTCAACCTTTAAAGGATCCACCTGGATCCCTTGATGCAATACGATAAAACCTAGAAGGCAGTCGGATTCCATGCAAAAAATGCACTTATGAGGATTTAAACGTATACGATAGAACCGATAGCGAAGTAAAATGGCACAGAGATGGGTTGGGTGATTGACTCAGTGCATTGAATGAGTGGGTAAATCATCCAAATATGGTTGAATGATGTGCTTGATATCATGGAAATCATAAGACATAGCACGTTGAAAAGTGGCGCCAACGTTATTGAGACCGAAAGGAAGTTTTCGACAGGCAAAATTACCCCAAGGACAAATAAAAGTAGTCTTATGTTGATCCTTGGGAACAATGTTGATTTGATTATAGCCAGAGAAACCATCCATGAGAGAGAAGATTTCACTTCCGGCACAGTCATCGACAATCTGATCGACGAAAGGGGTAGGAAAGTTGTCTTTTGGACAAGCTTTGTTGATATCCCTATAATCAACGCAGACACGAATGGTACCTTGTTTCTTGTCAATCAGGAAAACATTGGAAACCCAGTCTGTAAGAGCCACCAGATAAATAAAGCCAGCTTTTAGAAGTTTCTTGACTTCAAGCTTAATAGCAGCCACTTTACGGGGGTGAACTGGACGAAGGCGTTGTCAAATGGGTTTAGCGTTAGGGTATGTCTTTATCTCATGTATCACAATCTCAGGGTTGATACCCGACATTTCTTCATAACTCTAGGCGAAGATATCATGAAATTATTTGAATAAGGATGTGTAGGTGACGATCTCGTTGGAAGAACATGAAGCTCCGATGTGGACATTTTCGACTATCCCAGGTTTGATGGATATGTCAAGGGGAATAGTGGGTGAGATATTGCTTAAGATCCCTTCGGCAAACACATCGTGTGCTGACTCAGGAATGGTAGAAATGACAACAACCTTTCGACGGAGTTGAAATCCGTTGGTAGTTCTCAATGGTATGTTGCTCCAGAAAAGGGATGGAACGATGATGCCCATCATCCCAAGGGGTGTCCTCCATGACCGACATGATCATCTCGTCAGTGGGAAAAATAACACGAAAAGGATTGGGAGACAAATCATCAAGAGAGGGGGTAGAAGGTGTTACTGATTGAATGGCCTGATAGGCAGATTCAACCGGACTTAATGGCATTGCTTCACCGAAATGAAGATGATCTCTAGGATCAGGTACTATCCAAGGGTCGTGAGATGCAAGAATTTCATGAGGTGAAGTGGAGATCATGTTGATAGAAGCAACAAACGAGCGTGGAACATAGAGAGGTGGAATGGGTAAATTACCCATTAACGAAGAGTCTTTTAAAAGTCCAACACTGACGTTCTCATAACCCGGTGGGGTTTTAGCAATAAATATTGCATTGCCAGTACGGGTATCAGAATTGAAGAAGGCTAGTTGGTCAACGGTAACAACCTTTCCTTGATGAGGGAAATGTATGACACGGAAAAGGGTCGACACAACAACACGCATGGAATCAATCCAGCTGCGGCCAAGCAGAAGATTATAATCAAGGGGAGCATCAAAGACTTCCACTTCGAATTGAACTGTTTTACCTTCTAACGTGATAGGCAACAAAGGAATAACACCGTAGGGCTTAAAATCGGAGTTGTTGAAGGATTTAAGAGTGTTCTAGGATTCATTCAAAGAAGGAGAGCCAATGGCTTTCCAGCAAGCAAGAGACATGACACATGTCGAGGCACCCTCATCGATAACGGTGCGACAAATGTTTCTGTCGAAGACAACCACTTGGATCTAGAATGCAAGTTGACGGGGTAACCTTGGAATGTGATCTTCCAAGTCAAAGAATATCAAATTGGTATCTGTCGGATCGATTCCATCGATAGATTTCAACAGTGCCTTCCGTTGTGTGGGACAAGTTTGAAGGACTTTGAGGGCTGACATCGCAGAAGGTGCTTGAGCCATATCTTCAAAAATGGTGTAGTTCTGGGCAGCATGAGCTTGAGGGTTGAAAGTCAATTTCCGAATGATGCCCTTTGGGGGAGGTCGCAGAACTGTGTCGAGGCTTAGTCGTTCGAGATGAAGAGGACTGTTGGTAGGTGGAGTCGCGGGAGAGGGTTGTACCAATGAAGGGGGTAAATCATCAACCTTATCCTTATAGGGAGAATAATCTTTGGCCCGAGTAGTAAATGCAACATTACTCTGCTTAGAATCGCCAGTACACATCAAAACATAAGAGGTGGTAGAAGATGAGGATTGGTCATGGATGACCAACTAAGCCTGTTGTGGAGACGGGAAGGGCTGGGAAAAAAAAGCCGGTGTAGGTGGTTTTGGAGCTCCTTGAAGGAGCTTAGTGACCTCTGCACATCATGGACAATCCTTCATGTAGTGATCATCACCACAGATAAGACAAGGGTATCGTGGTTTGCACTTATCCCGATTGTCAACAGCGGTAGTTTTGGTTTGCTCTGCTTGAGAATTATTTTTTCCCTCCTTATTCTTACCTCTCCCTTTTTTATATTTGTTTTTACCGGCAGGGGTAGATTGAACTGCATTTACCTTTGAAGTCTTTCCGATGGGAGGGGTAGGAGACGGAGCATTTTGAACATTAGAAGAAGTAGACTTAGGTTTTACGCTTGACACGAAATTTGGTTGGGCTTGGGAAGAGCCAATCACACCGTCAGCTGCATGCGAGGTAGCTGGAGTAGTTGAAGTGCTGGAAGTATTAGGATGAGGTAAGTCAGGTAGTAAATCATAAAGGATTCCCTTTTGTGAATAAACGAGGTCAATATACTAAGCATGACTTATAGCCTACTCTTATGTGACTACACTGCCCATGGTGATGTCCTTACCGATGTCATTCACAAATGATTTTTGTGAACCATTCAGCCAACAACTGATCAGGGAGCTCAAGTTTAATGATACATCGTCTCCTTCGCCACTCATGGATGTGATCAGATATATGAGTGCCTTTTCTTTGTTTAAAGGATGTCAAAATATCTATCCCTATGTCATAACGGACTGGTAACTGGTAATGCGTAAGGAAAGCCATAGCTAGGGTGTTGAAATCAGAGAAGAAACTTCATGGAAATTTGATATACCACTTCACAGCAGAACCTGTGAGGGTTCATTGAAAAAGACGTAAACAAATAGAGTCATCCATCAACGATTTGGATGAACACCATAGGTGAAAAGTCATAACGTGATTGTTTGGGTCCTCTCCCACTTTGTCGTAGAATTTAGGAATGTCTGAAGGCAGCTTGGCTGGGATAATAGGCCAGTGGGGAGAGTGATGAATAGGATTGTTTAAAATCCTTGACAAATCCGGAAGATCCAAAGTGGCGATAAAAGTTAATTGTCGATTCAACTGCGGATACTGGTGGATTTGGGGAGGAAGCCCTGTCGGCAAACCAGTAGGACCATAAGCAGTTTGCATATAATGTGAAGACCCAGGCATGTTTGGTTGTGGTTGGAGAGGATCATATCTCATAGAATTATACCCTGGAACAGGGGCTTGAGTTTGAGCATTCGCCCCCCAAATGGGATTGAACGACTCTAGATATGGTTGGCCCATGCTAGGGGGTGTTACAGACATAGTTGGAAACTTTTGCCCCCCAGTCGATTGAGGAGGATTTTGTATCAACTGATTCCAATACTGGGCCAAGGATGGAGGTATGTTTTTCCCATAAGGTGGGGTCAGTCCTCCCATTGAAGGTGGTGTTCCAATTGGGCGTAATGTTCCAATTGGGGGTTGTGTTCCAAATGGGACTTGCATTCCAAAAGGAATTTGCCCACTGAAAGGGGGCTAAGTTATACCACCTTGGTGAAACTGTCCACCAACTGGAAACTGATAATTTGGGGTGAAGGATGGAATAACACCACTAGGATTAGGATTTCTAGTAGAAGACAAAGAAGTTCCTCCAAAAGGAAATTGAGGGAGTGTTGGAACAAAACTGGGAAGAAAGTGCCCAGAAGAAGAAGGACCACTAGGAGAGCCGGATGGAGTTTGTGCAGGAGTAGGAATGGAAGCTTTCAACGCACGGTATCCAGGTGGTAGTGTCGGGGCGACGTTGGGCATTCGCGATGTGTTGAGGGGAGCAAGACTAACCACAGTAAACTCGGTTGGAACACTCGTAGTAGTTGCAAGATGGGCCATTTCAGCAGGGACGGTAAAGTGATAAGTGGTAGTCACCGGTACTATCTCTATATCAGAGATTTCAGAAATCATAGGTGGGTTGATCTCAGAAATCACAGGTGAAACTGGACCAAAAAGGTCTCGTCGAAAAATGCCCATAGACCAAAAAGGATATTGGTCCCCAGGTCCAGACGAAGATCTAGAATACACAAAAATTAAATCTCCGGAAGATTTTTCTCTCATAAAACATCTCTCAGAATCGAGGTGAAGTCAAAATTCCTCTCAAGTATTTGTAATTTGAAAATTTTCTAGAGAGTCAGTTCGTTCCACTTGTGTTGTGGTGACGGCTATGGCTTCACGTTGTCGAGGAGAGCCCTCAGGTGTACTAGTAGGTAAGGGTTGAGAACCGTCCAGATGCTCTAGAGATAAACCCTGCATTCTACGTGAATGATGTGGAGGAGCTATTGTAAGCGAGTGACAATCTTCATGAAGAAAATCCTATGGTCAACTTCGAGAAACAAACAACACGTGCTAGTAAACAAAAATCTAGGAAGCAATCACCAAGAAAAAAAGACCTTCTAATTTTGAAGCCACTAGTTGGTGATGAAATCCAACATCGCAACAACAAGACAAGAAGGGGCTGGGCTAGGGTGGAAAAGTTACGCTGACGACCTGCTTAATGGACTTACATCCTAGTGCAAGCTTCCACACATAATCGTGGGTATACCCTCCAAGGAGCCTGAGTGAGTTTGGTCAACGTCAATTCCAGGTACCATAAAGACTTTCCCCTTCACAGTCACCTCGTCTAAGAACCTAGAAAGATAGGCCACTAAGGTCACCACCAACAATAATAAAGCCTGGGGGGACAGTTGACAGTCTGATCCACACGCAAGGGCAGGGCATCTAGCCCAAAATCAACTCAAAAGGCTTCCACTCATCATTATGGGTATACCTCCGAGTTATCCCCGTAATACGTGAAATCTCTACACTGATACCAACAAAGAAGGGTGAGTAACTCTGCCAATACAAATGCGACCTCGTGTTTGACCCTTGTGTGAGAAGGGCTTCACAGGACAAGATGTTGCAAATGGAATTTAACACTCCCTAACACAAGATACTATTGTGTGTTTTGAGCTTTTGGAGAGTGTATCTCTCTTCCTACTCCAAAGCGCTAGTCTAGCTAAATGTTGGTGTAAAAGAGCCCTAGAAAAGAGTTACTAGTTACATTTTATGATTACGCAGTGTTATTAAGAGCTATTGTTTACTCAAAGGAAATGGAGATGAAACGTATGTTGTATGACTCTGACCCAACAATGCATGGATGAGAATGAAATATATCACTTTTAGTTCAATGAATCCTATGTATGGGAGGGAAAGAGAAAGTTTTCCAGATCAACCATGAACTACAATGCAAAATTTCCTTTAAAATGCAAATGCAACAAATCACAAATCAAATAACAATTCTCTATTGCTTCTTTTTCAAGAATTTCAATAATTTGATTTTCAATGTTTTTGAAGACAAAAACGATTTTTTTGAAAGAAAAACTTTGTTCACTTTTCAAAAAGGACCCTCACCATGCTAATGAGAGTACAGAAAATCAAAAACCAATGAACAAGCAGTGATAATGACCCAATCCACTCTTTCAATGAAAACAAAAATAAAAAGCAAACCAATATAGTCTTTTCAATTGCATAGGAAAAATGATCTTTCAAACAACAAACAAATGATAAAGACCAAGAAGACTCAACTTTCAATCAATCACCAGTTCTTAACTAATCAAACACACTCAGATTCCGAAATCAGAGACTATGGTTTTGCCAAGAAAAGTCAAGAAACGAATGTCAAGAAAAAAAATGACAAGAAAAGACTTTGAAATCCTAAGACTGTTCATGCACAAAAATGAAGACAAGAAAGACACCAATCAATGGTCCAAGAAACTCTTATGAGGCACCTAGACTGATCTGGGCAGTTGAAGATGCCACAACTCAAATCCAAAATTTTGAAAAAATGGGTTTGCAGGCAGGAAATACTACACAGTGCGAGAATTAGGCATTCTCGCAGGTGGCCCTTGAGCAAAGTGTGAGAACCTCGCACTGCAACCTAAAGGCAGAGTGCAAACTCTGTGGATTCTCACAAGAAACAGTGAAGTACAGGGCGAGAACCTCTGAAACTAATCAAATTTTTGGAAAATGAAGCAAAATTTAAAAGGGCCTCTCGACTCAGAGGGTCTATCAGGATATCCTGAAGACTCAGAGATTGATAGGAAAGGAGAAAAATGAAACAAGAGCAAATGGCCACAGAAAAATACCAAAAGCCACAAAGAAAATGGGACTTTCCCCAGTGGAGTCTCCAATTTTGTTATCGGACTAATCGGTAGGTGCAGACACTAACAGATCTCCCTAGATCCACCTGGATCTAGAACAAAATAGGACAGGACATGACTCTTTCCCTAAGTTTTGACCATGGAATTAACTAGAAGGCAAGAACAAATAACATACCTTATTATCGCTTCCTGAGGTCTTTGTTGCTCCCGCTTCACTCCAGTGCTCTCGTGAAGTCAAGACCAAGACAACACAAACCAACCAAAGTGAAGATAGCTCAATATATTCAATGGTTAACCTATGTGTATGATCAAGGAATTACACAATAAAGTAGAAATAGATTTATGTGAAAGGGACATGCCACTGTATCATATTAATGGAAAGTAAATATTACAACCTGAGCCTTGATGTTGCAAACTTCCTTTCGATGGCCCTTGGCTTCGACACACACACTTGCTCAATCCTTGCATGAAGAAGATCAAAACCCTTGCTAGAGTCTCCAAGCTTCTATGCAAGCTAAGTCCTTCACACAATTCTTTCACCAATTCTCCAATGAATCTTTCTTAACCTTTTCCATGAGAATTCCCTCAATATATAGGAGAGAATGGGATAGTTACTTGGATAAGTATGATCCCAAAATATCAGGGAATCCAGTACTAGGATAACCATTTGAATTCCAATCCATTCTTCTAGAAGATTCCCTTCTAGAAGCATTGAGAATTCATCTTTTTCCTTGCTTTAGGAAGAGTTCACACTCTAGCTATTCATCACAGTGAAAGAAGTTTGCACCCTGGCTTAAGACAGCCTGCGAGAATGGGTCATTCTCGCAGCCAAATATATTAGCAGCCTATGAAACTTCTTCAAAAATGAAGTTTCTGTGAAGAGATGAAAGTAACTTTTCTCAGGAGAAAGTTCTTATGAAGAGCCTGAGTACACCATCATCAATACATCATCATGACGACCAAAATCATTGGTAACAATGAGGTGTCAGCCACAGTAATTGCAATTGCAGAGAAGTGCATAGAAGGGGTCTAGATGAATTGGGCCATGTTTTTGGTCAATCAGTTTCTGATAGATTACACTGATACCCAGGAGAAAGGCACAAAATTTCATTATGCCTGGCTTATCATATTGATAGCAATTGTTTCCTAGAGGGAACTTAACAAGTGTCAATTTTTGAAAACATCATGAAGAGATCACGTAGTAGTGTGATATGCTAACTTATGACATACTATGCATAAGGGGAGACCACAAGACAACAATGTGACCTTCTATGTCTACTTGGACATGATCGGGAACCACATAGAGAACACACCGTGCATAACCACCCAAAATGTGGAGAACTATCAGGATATTGCATGCTTCAAGGCAGGGATGTACCACATGTATATCCAAGATAATAGAGACCCTGCGTGCTAGTGGCTTACAACAAGCTACAAGTTGACAGAGGAGGATGTATGCCTTATTTCCAATTACTAGGATAAAGAATGGAAACTTCCATATGAAGAAATGAGCACCGTGACGAGGAAGAGGAATGAGACAATGAAGATGAAGAACCAAATGAGGCATAAGTAAATGAACAAGGCAATGGTGTAGGAGATGTGCATGAGACAGTGCCAAAAGAAGTAAATAAGAGGAAACACAAGGGTAAGGGGCCAATACCATCTACGCATACGAATATTAAATCCCACAAAGAGCCAACTATCTACACTATGATAGATGATGATATTGATAGAATCATCTACCAAGTGAGGTACTCCATAGAGGAGGAAGTTCAATAGGTGTCACAGCTACAGGAAGAGCCAACCAAAAAGGTGAAAGAGAAGATGACGACATTGCAACAACGGTTGGAGGTAGTGAGTATAGCGCTAGAGAGAAGATTCTCTAAATGTGAACCAACAAGCACCGCTGGAGAAGAAAGGGACATTACTTTGTACCTGTCAGATATCATAACAGAGCACCGAATTTTGAAGATCTTTCCTGAAGTAATTGACTTCCCTATGCTGGAGATTAAGGAACATGCACAAGTACTAAGTCACCTGGACTTACCCATGGAATCCTTACAAGTATTGTAGGCAGGGGTGGCATAGGAAACACAATTCCACACATAAGCAATGACAAAGGAGTTAACCAAGGTAGTGTTAGATAAGGCAGACATGTAGAAGGTTCATATTGAGGTACGGCAGGAGAAGGATGAGGCTGAAAAAAAGTTCGGGAGGGTACAAAAATCTTATTTCTTAAATTTATTTTATCTGAATCTCAGCCATATCGGTAAGCTTATATTCAATACATAAACCAACACATTCCTCATCTAATTTTCAATCATCATAATTCCAACCTCCTTAGTTCCATATCCATAGAGGAGGTGGAAGAAGTTGTCTTGGACATGCCCACTGGAAAATCCCCTTGGCCTGATGGTTTTGCCTCATATTTTTTCCACCACTGATATCCTATTATTAAAAATGATGTTTGGGCTCTAGTTTCATAATCCCAATTGATCCAAAAAATGAAGGTATTGTTGGATTACTGAGAGGGGGGGTGAATCAGTAACAATGTAATTATAATCCTTTTTCTTCAAATGTTATGTCAATGTAGAATTATTATCCGATAATGAGCAGTAATAAATAAACAATCACACACATGCACAGTACACCAGTGTTTTATGTGGAAACCCAAATCGGGAGAAAACCACATAATTCTTTTTCTTATATGTCTTGAAGAATTACATTCATTGGAAGCACCAATTTCCTTTGTTTTCCAGCTGCAACTGAAAGGAGGCTCCAACCTCCTAGTTTCTCAGGCTACAACCTGAGGGAAGCTCCAACTCCCCAAATCTCTGGCTACAACTGTTGAAAATTCAACAAGAAACATGTGTCTAATTTAGTTTTCCCTTAATTAAATTAGACAATAAATATTAATCTATTATCTCATTCATAACTGAGTGATTTGGAATTGTAACATAATTACAAGTGTAGTTAAGTGAGTTAATATTAGTTGTATTAGTGCGAGTTTAGTGAATTAACTATTCATTAATTCGCAATCAGTTAACTCACATGCAACTGAAGACTTGCCACGGTTAACTACATGCATGTCATTCCAATGGACACCAGTTGAGATAACAGGTGAAAGGGACAATTTGGCTATCGGTTGTGATTTGTTCACACATGCAGTGGATATGCTTATGAGCATGTGCAAATGAGGCAATTGCATTCATTCAATTCATTGTGAGAATTCGGATTGCAGAGTTTGTGTAGAGGAGGCAGGATGTCTGGACATGGAAATTGGCATAGGTATTTGTTGATTTGTGTATGACAGTGTGAGACAATTGTATTGTACTAAGAGCTCTTGGATTAGAGTTTTGTATGAGATTGTTTCATGATTCATGATATACATAATATATGATAGTGGGGTTTTTAGCTTTACGCTTTCCCAGTAAAACTTTTGTATTGTGTGTTATTGATATTTCACTTTGTGCATTGTGGTTGTGATTGTGGTTTAATTGCTTCCGCAAAAGTAATAGTAGAAGCGATTTTGTATTTAGCAAGTGGCATAAATTGTTAGATCAGGAGAATCGCAGGAATACATTAATTTGTATCGAAATTTCTACATGGTATCAGAGCCACGGAGGCCATGGAGTCACGGAAGTGAGGTGCGAAAATAATTGCATTCTCACAGGTCACGTCTATAGTCGGGTGCGAACTCTAGTACTGAAAACTTTCGGTGTTTTCAAGAACAGAAATTCTCGCACCCTAGACAAAGGCAGGGTGTGAACTTCATTGGTATTCTTGCAGGCAAATACACTAGCAGGGTGCGAACTTCCAAGGCATTCTCGCAGGTGAATACACTAGCATGATGCGAACTTGACAGGTAAGTTCGCAGGCTATACACAGGCAGGGTGCGAACTCCCCTCAGTTTGCTCTCAGGTAGGGTGCGAACATCCCAGGGCAAGGGGAAAGTGAAGGGGTTGAGTTTTGGGTTGGATAACATTCAAATTTGCAATATTTTCTTGGTGCGACACTTGATTCAAGATTGAAATGTCTTTCAATGGCTTGAGGTTGGAGTATGCACTCGAGGGCAGCTCTAACTACATTGCATGGAAGGATAGGATGGAGGCAGTGCTCGAAGACAATGGATTGAGGGGTTACATTGACACAGATGTTCCTAAGCTGGATGCGACAGACACTGCAAATCTTGATGCATGGAAAAAGAAAGTGGCAAAGGCAAGAAGAATTTTGTTGGAGGGAGTACAAGACCACATTGTCTCAACTCTCCATGGGAAAACCACACCATATGCAATGTGGAAGGTTTTGACAGATCTGTTCCAAAATAGTAGCGACCATAGGGAATTGGCACTCAAAGATAAACTCAGGAAGATTAAGATGGAGAAAGGCGACACCATTCCAAAATATCTCACAAAGTTTGTCCAATGTCGGGATGAGCTTGGAAGTGTGGGAATAACAGTCACTGCTGATGATTTGGTGAGATTGGCACTCCTAGGGCTTCCTAAGAGTTGGCACAGTTATCAAGACTCTGTCAATGGAAGGGAAAAATTACCGGATTGGGAACGACTATGGTCGGATCTGGTGCAAGAGGAGTTTAGGAGGAACACCAGAGATGGATCTTCATC
>ML788625.1:1437648-1455181 GCA_009831015.1 Picea engelmannii
AAATGGATTTCTTCCATTCTGGAAACTGGGGCATATGTCTCTTCAAAGTCGATTCCTTCAATCTGTGCATATCCTTTACATACCAATCTAGATTTGTTCCTTGTAACCTGTCCATCTTCATTCAATTTATTCCTGAAAACCCATTTTGTGATGATCACATTCTTATTCTTTGGTCTTGGAACCAATTCCCAAGTTTTATTTTTCTCTGTTGATCTAATTCTTCATCCATGGCCTTATTCCAAAATTCATCCTTGCTGGCTTCTTCAAAACAGTTTGGTTCAATTGTAGATAAGAGTGCTAAGTGTGTTTGTTCTGGTGAACGGATTTTTCTTCTAGTCTCAACTTTTGCATCTTTGTTTCCAATAATCTAATATGAAGGATGATTCTTCTGTACTTGTTTGCTAGGTGTCTTTGGAGATACTTGCTGAACTTTCTCTTCTACTTCTGTTGGATTCTCTTCATATTCATCTTCATCTTCCTCTTCTTCTCCTTTTTCATCTTCTTCTTCAAAAAGTTGTTCCATTGATTTGTTTTCTTCTTTCTTTGATTCTGGTATGCCTATTTCATCAATTGTTACGTTGATTCTTTCCACAACTTTGTTTAATCTTAGATTGTAACACTTGTATGCTTTCCTTGTACTTGAGTAACCAATAAGTATTCCTTTGTCCACACGAGAGTCAAACTTTCCCATTCTGCCATCTTCTTTTTTGATGTAGCATTTGCTTCCAAAAACTCTGAAGTGCTTCACTTTTGCTGGTCTTCCTTTCCATAGCTCGTATGGAGTGTTATCAGTGTTGTTTCTGAGCATTACTCTGTTTTGAATGTGAATTGTTGTATGCACTGCCTGTGTCCAAAAAATATATGTCAACTTTGAATCCATTATCATTGGTTGAGCCATTTCTTGTACTGTCCTATTCTTTCTTTCAACAACTCCATTCTGTTGAGGTTTCCTAGTGACAGAGAATTGTCTTTTTATTCCATGATTGTTGTAGTAGTCGATAAATTCCTTTGAGGTGAATTATCCTCCATTATCCGATCTTAGGCATTTGATTCTTGAATCCATCTCATTTTCAACCATTTCCTTGTAGATCTTGAAATTTTCAAAAGCTTCTGATTTGTTCCATAGAAAGCAAACTGCAGTCATTCTTGTATAATCATCAACTAATAACATAAAGTAACTCTCACCTTTTAAGCCTTTTGTTGTAGTTGGTCCAACTAGATCAGTATGCACAATTTCTAAGTGGAGGACCTCTTTATTTCTCTTTAAAAATGCTCAAAGTTCTCTTACAATGCTCTTTGTTGTTACATTACATGCTTCATGTCTTCTATGCAAGATATCCTTGCTCAGATTCATGCATGAACCATCAAAATCATCTCAACAACATGAAAAAAACGCCTCTCAAAACATGAGAAAAGGCCAAAATTTACAAACTGCTACTTCAAAACCCTACATCAAAAAGTCTCCTCCAAGATTCAAAAAGCCTGGTTCTTATAGTTTTCAAGGCTCAGATGAGGAATCCCAACTTCCCTCAAGATATGGCCTCTTTCTGGGATCAAATCCCCCTTCAAATGGCCTAAAATTCTCAAAAAATCCATTTTTTGGGCATAATATCAGTAAAAAATCACCTCTGTATAGTTAAAAAACCACTTTTAAACCAAAAATGCAGAGTATCTCCCAAGACAGTGTGCACACCCCCTTTACCAGGTCACATGGGGCCACATGGCCAAGTGCCATCGCTCCAAGTGCTATGCGCCAACCCCCTTAACTATTAGCTCCTGGTTTTGGGGTGCCTTCCATGCGATCTTGGCTAATCTACCCTTGGGTGCACCCAGAATTAGCCCTTGGACGCACTCCTGTAATGAAACCACGTGATGGGGCTTAGCCCTAGCCCCCTTGCACCCTCCTTTGGATATTTGACCCCAAAACTATAGGAAAGTGGGTTTTTTTCATAAATTTGACTTTTGGCAGCTTGGTAATTGAACTTTTCCAAAGACTTGGAGCTAGCCATGGGTTATGTTGTTCCAGAGTATGTACTTAAGTATTATAAGTATAGTGTCTAGGCATCAGAAAGTGAGTAATGGGTAGAGAAGGAAGAAATGTCAACCTTCGGTAAGGGAAGCTAGGGCTGATTCCTGAGTTGGCAGTGTCTAGCTCCCAACTATTCCTGGATGTTTATATACCTTTCAATTGTTGCCCATGAACGATCGAGTTCAACCCAGGTAGTGGTTGTTTTAAGAATAGTATCAAAAAGATTTAAGGCAATATGTGTTTGATCTGATAGTCTGTGTTCGATATTAGGTTGTCTTGTTACAGGGATAGTCATAGAGGAACATAATGATAAGAAAATCTCGGGGGAAAATTAGGTGTTGTCTCAATTCAGTCGTATAAAGGAGAGTTTACAGTTCTAGGAGTGAAAATAGTGTGAAAACCAAAGGCCCTTTCCCGTAACTGAGTTATATTTAAATAAAGATGTATGAGGTGGTAGAAAACATTAATTTGTCTATCATGTAAGGCTCCTATCAAGGGAGAATCTCACTTATAAATAGAAGAAGAAAAAGGTAAAGAAATAACCCGATGAAGCATAAAATATATATAGAATTCTAAAGTGTTGACTGGTCTTATACCTGCTGATAGCTGGTACAGAGGAAAAACAGTAAACAATATAGAAAACCAGGATTCATTCACTATAGTAGAGGTTGTACTAAATTATAGTGAAGCATTCATCAGATACAAATATGAAATGAAATGAAATATGAGATACAAGGAAACAAACTCATAACACAGTCGTGATGGAATTGAGAATCTTCGGATTTGCTTTATATTAACTCTCAAGATAGAAAACCTCTATTACAATTGACACAAAAAGGTCCAGCCCCTTGTTCCTTCCTTCTATTGTATATTTATACAGATTTACATATGATGGAATCTCAATCGTTCCAGGATTTTCAGTTACAACAAGAAGGAGATCAATCGTTTCATTTCCTTATCTCTGTCTTTATTTGGTACCAAAATCTTGCCCTCTCACATGCTCGGTACAAGTGACACATCTTTCCACTAGTCAGATATCAACCTTGATGGTTCCGCTTGACAATTTGCCTCAAAAGAGTAACAATCTCGGGCTAATTGTGACAACCTTTCTTCCATCTGTCGGTTTATGATGTCAATAGCGCATAATTGCACACTTGATTTAATCATACATTTATCTATTTGAACTATGTCTGCCATAGTTACTTGTGATATTTCGGCTGAATCTCTTTCTTCTTTTTCATTTATATCTAGCGATATTTTCTCTATATTCATTTGACTCAATGTCTTAGCATTGCCTTCGCTATCAATACTTAACAGATTACCATCTATAGAACCAAAAGCCTCTTCAAAGGATTTCATTACCTTCTTGGCTTGTAGTTTACCTTCTGCTATACTGTGCTCCCATTCTTTCAATAAAATATTTCCTCTGGTCTGCCCCGAAATGGAAAACCTGGGAGTACTTCCCGATTCCCTATTGTTTGTAGCTATTACAGCCTCTTGAAATGCGATCCGAGCTGCTCCATCTTCTCTTTCTCTGACAAATAAATTTTTCGATACTTCATCAACGAGTAAGCAGTTGTCCCGAATTATCTCTACCTTGGCGAGTAAACTTTGCTAGGCTGCAAAAACCCTGCTCCGAATCTCCATTTCCTGGGACTGGAACATCCTGATATCTATAACTTTACTTTTGGCAATTTCCACTCTAGCCTGTAGCTACTCAATCAAGTCTTTTTGTTGGTCTGCTTGTATCTGACCGTTTTGAACTACCAGCTCTGCTTGTTCGAGCTTAGTTTTGAACAACTCTATCTCCTTTTTATCAGCCAACTGTGCTTGTTTTATTCCTACGTTTTCCTAGTCTTTGGTAGCCTCCTCTGTTGTGGCTAGTTTAGCTTCTAAGGTTTTGATGAGGCAATTTTTTAGCTTTAGCTAATTTTTCAAAACCCCAACTGAAAATTGGTTTGCTGTGGCATATGCCCCTAATGTCCCAGCTATTTCTGTAGCAAACTCTTCTTTCTTCTTGTCTTTTCCATTGGTCAACACCTTGAACTTCTTGGCTGTTGATCCTTCTTCCTGATAGAATTCTCTTTTTACCACAACCTTTCTCTTCTTATCGAAAAAGAACTCATTTGGAGGGAGCTCTTCCACCCTTATAGGTCTCAATTCTTCATTTAAAATCCACCCTACGTCTATGTTTCCCTGAGTTGACTGCAAGGGAGTAATGGAGGCGATGGGATATCTGATTTTCTTAGCTGGCTGTCCTGGAGTAGTGACTAGAGTCTGCTTTTTTGGCGGCTCGGGAGTCTTTATCTCTATTTTAAGACTCCTAGTTTGCTCTTCCCCATCCTGGTGTTTTTCTTAGCTAGGTGCCGCATCTTTGGAGCCTTCGGCTTATTTTTGTTTCACCTCTGTTGTACTTGGTTTCTCACCCCGCAATACTGCGGGAAGAGAACTGCGTCGATGTTCTTGGAATTTTAGAACATCGACCCTCTCTTCAGGTGCCAGGGCTTGTATCCAAGCCAAAATCTCGGCATAAGATCTTGCACCTTGGAAAAAATCATCCGAGGGAAAATTCTCATGGTCGAACCTTTTGAGTCCATAACTGGCCAAGTGATTACTTATGACCCTTTGCAGATCATGCTTATTGAATTCAATGTGAACCAATTTTAGGTCTTCCAGGGCTGATGTCTCAGCTTTAGCATGCTCGAAATATAACAAAGAATATGAATTTAAATGAACAGGAAAAGGTGGCCATACCTTCTTTGAATATCCCTTAAGCTCCTTTCTTATGCCACCGATTACGGTTTGCCTAGCAACCTCACGACAAGCCAACTTGTTGGGTATGAATAATGGTAATGCTTGGGGGGGAATAGAAGCCCCGAAAACCCTGAGATATGAGAATTCTGCTTCTACATACCAGTCATATATATTGCTCAGATTCATTGCTATACTGTCTGAGATCTTGGGTAGCAGGTAGCCAAAAATAGTGACATTCAGCGGTACCATTACCCAGTTAAAGATTTCATACACAAAATCTGCTGCTTTGTTTCCCCATAGTTTTGAATGGTAGACATGGATGGGCTCGACGTCTGATGGAGTCCAACTCCATCTCATTAAGGGAAAGGGTGTTATAAAACACATGACGTCCATAATGTACGTGGACATAAAGAATGAAGCAATCTTTTCGCTCTCTATCTGCTCTCGATACTCTGTAACTCGATTGGTTAAGCTATCAAAAAATATTTTATCCTAGTCAAAGGAACAAACTTCATCAATTGAATGTATTAGAGGCACCCACTGAAGAAAAAAATGTGTGATGTCCTCTCTCCTGTATAGTCTGCAGGTCATCATAGCTACATATTTGAACTGCGGTTCCAAGGAAGCTATTGAATATATACCATTACTATCTGCCCTGAACTTCGCAGGGTGTGAAACCCAATCTCTGATTAAACTGGACATAGTCTTGTCATATTGCACACATTCCTTCTGTTTGAAGTTCTCCAAGAATTTGGCATCGTATGTAAGGTCCGACACGGTAGGCAACTTGTACATAGCCTGCAGTTGTTCGGGTATGAAAGTCCCAATAGTGACTTTCTGTTCATTGATGATGGTTTTGGTTGGTATGTCCACATGGTCTAATGCCCACCAGACCATATCATAGTAAGGGAGAAGTTGTGGCCTGGCTGCTACTTTATGCATTCCATATTGGATGACAATCTTATATTTGGTGGTTAGGTCATCTTTTTCATTGTCACTAGAATCATCAGAATAATCTACCAATTCGGACTGTAGAACATCAGAAACAAATGACCAGGTCCTGACAGAGTCGACACTTCGAGGTGAAGTATCAATGACATTGTCTGAACCTTGTCCCGAAACCTCAACATTGGCTTTAGATGCTTTTCATGGGGCCATGGCAGGGGATCCTGCTTTAGCTCTTCTACGATAAAAATATGTATACATACAGAAATTAGTTCGCTGAGAAAATTTTGCTCTGTGTAATATAGAAATGAATTTGCGATAACAAATAACAGCTCTATATATTCAACCATTTAAAACTCGGTACTTTTCAATGACAGAACGGTCAAATCATGCTTAAATATAAATTTAGCAATAAAAACCTAATCCTTGTCGATTCGCCTTGTTTCTAATTAATGCCATAAATTTTTGGCAGTTTGAAATGTTAGTTGGTGCAAAGAAAAATTAAGACTACCTCGTAGACTATGCATGCATCAAATCATGAGAAATACTGGCTTAGCTCAATTAATCAGGTTTTATCAACGTTAATTAATCTTTCGGTACTCGCTGCATCAGGATTTTTCGATTTAACCCTTTGAACCTCTAAGACCCAAGATTGTGATGATTATATTTGGTTAATAAAAAATTTAATTATGATTAGGCGCTTAATTAATTACGTGATTGTTTATATCGCAACTTCGCGACTCGGAGCTTTAAAGGTATAGCTTACAAGAGGTTCGTATGCCAAGTTGCAAAATCACGATATCACAACTTCGCGATTCATAGCTTCGAAGGTATTACTTCTAGGACGTTCGTATGCCGAGTTGCAAAATCGCAAGATCACGACTTTGCGATTCGGAGCTTCGAAGGTATAGCTTCCGGGATGTTCGTATGTTGAGTTGCGAAATCGCGAGATCGCGATGATATGATTTAATTAAAATGGGGGATTAAAGCGAATTAAGTGTTTAATTAATTACATTTCTATCTTTATCGTGACTTCGCGACTCGAGGCTTTGATAGTGTATCTTTTAAAGGAAAATATGTTGAGTTGCAAATTCTCGACAGAGCTTAACCCCGGCTAAGATTCTTACCTTTATCATTAACGCGGGTTACTAAACAAGAATCTCGTGGTTTCGGATATTGGGTTTATGACAGTAAGACTTTTGGAGTTAGTAAACGCCAAGACGCGAAACCCCAATGATGCTTAGTTGTTGTTTAGAAAAAAATTACTTTCGCTACTGACCTGGGTAAAACTTTAAAGTGATTTCACCATTTCGCTCTTCGGGACTTGTGAACTATGTGATCTATAACATCCGACATACGAAATCCCGAGGTAAAAAAGGGGAAAATCATTTGAACAAAAAGAAGAACTCGCCTTGAGAGTATGATAACCGTCGTCACTCGCGTGATGAGACTTCATATATTTTGAAACAATTGAAGGAAAATATGAAAACCATATTTCAATTTCGAGCATTAAGGTATGAAATTCAAAACGGGCTAAAGAAAATAAGAAAAAAAAAACAAAGGCGGCTCCAACAGGTTAAAGGTTCAAATACCATAGACCCCCAAATAATTTTTACATGCCAACCAGTAGTGAAGTGCCACGTGGCTTCCCATGTCTGGGCTATGTGGCACTTATTCATTTGCCAGTTCACCATTGACTTTTGCCATAGAAGAATATGATTGTCATGCGATATTTTTCACATCCGGAGTCGGTTTTGAGGAAATGAATATATGGTCGGAATCAACATGACGAGATGGTCACAATGGAATTGGTTTCATCCAATTTTGAGAACTTTGATTTTTGAGCATTTTCTAAGCCTGGGGAGCCTCCTGGATCAATCCTCCCCACTTTGGAAGATTTTGGACCATCAAAAGTCTGCTTTTACTCAAGTAAGAAGTGAGGGTACTGCTTCCCCACTTTGGAAGATTTTGGACCACCAAAAGTCTGCTTTTACTCAGGTAAGAAGTGAGGGTACTGCCTCCCCACTTTGTCCTGTATGATCCATCCTCTCTGCTGGGATAATGATCACCTAAATAATCACAACAAACATGAAAACTAAGATAGCATTGTTTATCAAAGTAATCATGCCATCAATTGCACATTCATCTACATTGTTTATCATTGTTAGCATCCATACAATATTGAATAGCAGCAAACCAAATAACAATACTAAATGTGCTAATGAAACAACATGCTTCCTCTTTTGAACAGGAACAGTAATCAAATTATGTAGTTGAACCTCATGCTGTACCCCTGGTGACACTTCATGACTATTTAAAACATATGGAATCATATCATGTTTAGCATCACTAACTTCATGTTTTATTATAGACATAAGTGTTAAACTTTTGCTTGCATTTACTATTCCTTTTAACTGCCCTGTAGCTACAAAGGACCTGTCAGTTTTCATGCGATGAGCACGAACAATGTACTCCTTCCCATATTTCTTGAAGCAATACTTATTTTCCTCCCTGTAGAATATGGCTTTCCTATCATAAAGGTATGGGCTTCCCAGTACAATTCCACATATGTCCAGTGGCACTATATCAAGCTCTACTTCATCAACATAATTAGAAGTGATTGCAAACTTGATTTTACATTGCTTGGTTACTTGTAAATTTGTATCACCACATATCCATCCCAATGGATATGGTTTAGGATGTGACTTAGTTTCAAGTCCCAAGTTATTCACAACGTCTTCATTGATTAGATTGGCTTATGATCCACTATCTACAAGAGTATCAACTTTAACATTATGTGTTATAACCCTTATGTGGAAAAGGACATTCCTCTTACACTCATCATTTTCATCAACTGATCTAGAAGAGCTATAACTTGCAACAAAATTTATACCTTAGATTCCCATAGCTACGAATTCTGTCTCATCACCGAAATATGATCCAAGATCCACTGAATTGTCGCAGCTGTGGTATTCTTCCTTTCGTGGTTGGAAAACTTCTTTGGCTTCAAGTCCGGATGTAAGACCCAAAAAATATCTTCATCATGGCCTACTTTCTCGCAATGCTTGCAAGTAGGTGTTATCACTGAAATTTCATCCGCAAATGGTTACAAGAATTCAGCATCGTCAAATAGTTATGAGGTCACCCATGGACCAAAATTACCACAAAATAATTTCCAAAGGGTCAAAAACTATACAACCAGTGACAAAATTGAAAGGCTCTATGCATACACAGGGTGCGCATGCACATGCGCAAAACAAAAACACAGGAATCGTACACATGTGCACGATGTGCGACTGTTTTCGCAAAAAGCTGCGCACCTGAGAAACGACACATTTATGAGAGTGGTCGGCCTCCCACCCACTTCTGGTTTAGCTTCCAAGTTGATTTGACACTCAAATCTAGACTGGATTCGACTGGGTGGCTAGTCAAAGACCTAGAGATTCCCTAATTAGCCTCTTTACACACTACAAACTAGTTGGACAATACCTCAAAGAAATGCTATAAAAAGGCCATGGATGCACTTCATTTTTCAAGGAATTCAATAGCAAAGTTATGCTGTCACTATTCTCTTAAGGAATCCTCTATTCTCATCAAGATTATACTAGCATCATTGCATTAGGCAATCCATCTCACCCCTTGAGTGGATTAGCAAAGAATTCTTTCACCATTTTCATTTTCAAAGTTGTAAGAAGAGATTATTTGTGGGGGTCCAAGAGCCCTCCCTTAGAGAAAGAAGGGACTCATAGTTGTCTTTTTTCTTGGTGTTTTCTTTCACTAATATTAGCCTTACCATTGGTGACATGGGTCTCATTGTTTCTTTTGTCCTTATGTCCCTATGTTCATTAATTTAGTTGTTGTTTTATTTCTTAGTTTAATTCTTAGTTGTTATTTTATCTTTCTTTCTCTAACCCTTTTCCTTATAGTTTTCCTGCTTAGCAAACCCAACTAATCTTGCAAGCAACTCTATTTTCTCACTAAGGTAATGAAAGAGGCACTACAAATTGGCGACTCCACTGGGGAAAGGTTTCAATTTCCTACCCCATTTGGGTTTTTCTAGCTCTTCTTTTGGTTTATTTAACATGCAGGTGCATTAACCGGCCTAAGTTGGCCTGCAAATCATCCAATTCCAAGTTGAATTGAGAGAATTCCATCCGAAATTTTCATTCACGGCCGTGTGTCATCTATGCGCAGGTTTTTTGGCCCACAAACGCACATTGTGCGCACATGCGCCTAAGTCACAGTTCTGTTTTGTGCACCTGCGCCCATAAGCTCATTTTGGTCTGCGTACATGTGCTCAGTGCGCCTCTGTCTCCACTGAGACCCGCACACCTGTGCAAAAAATACATATTGTAAGGTTTTTTGAGATTTGGGGAAGACCCTTAGCCTCCTTAAAAGTGATTTCATGCATGTTTTAAGTTGCACCACACTTAGTCCCCTCTTCAAATAAAGGGATTAGTCAAAACACATAGGCACTTAGGAGGTTTAAAATCATAATTTTCTCTTTTTCTTTCATTTTTGCCACATGGATGGCTTGCTTTGACTAAAAATATAAGTTGGAAATCATTTGCAATCACATCTAACTTGCATTGGGACTAGAAGTTGGATAACAATTGCTTAGTATGCTCTTCTCTTGTGCCTCCAAGCGACCTTGAGAATCAGAAAAAGATTGTGGGACAATTTCATCTCCCTTAAAAAGATTAAAACCTTTAGGAGAGGACAACAACCCTTCTTGAGACTCCTCTTAATTTATTTTTTCAAACACATCTTAATATTGTAACAGGCCCATACATGCCCACTTGCCACAAAGATAAGATAGTGTTGAAATTTACTTTCTTAGATTAAATCACTAGGGAAGTTTAAAGGTTTTGTAACGGGCCCATACATGCCCACATGATCACAATCTAGGATAGTTTCAAATTTTTTCTTAGATTACATCACAATAGAGAGTTAAAGGAATAGTAACAGACCCACATGTCCACATGCTAGCTTCCTAGGGACTTTTGAATTACGCAAGTTTGTACCAAAGGCATTTAGTTAATTACGTAATCAACACTTGTAAGGACCAAGTGAAGTCCACATGCAACAAGGTGACACCTAATTCATTAAAACATTGGCACACTTTCACTCATTCACACACAAAAGTCACTTATCACTCACATAGTTTCTTCTTGAAATGTGGAGGTCAAAGTAAGTTTCCTCCAAAGGGATTTTGAAACACCCCATCCTTTTCTTGACGCAACTATCCACTCCCATTTTAATTTCAATGAGGTTGGTTCACACCCCCAACCTCTCAAACAACTACATCTAAAAATTTTCTAAAAAACTCACTAAGTTTTTCTCCACAGGAGGTGCCAAATTTTTTAGTCTAGGTAGGATTTCGGCGATAGGCATCCAAATAACTCCCCGTTATCTGATTCTCACATTGTCAAAACAATAGAAGTTGTCAAATAGGGAACTGAAAATCCTCCAATTCAAGTGTTCCTAACACCATAAGGCAGGGAGATACTTGTGAAGGGTTGAAGGCTAAGGTCCAGTTGTTCTTTGCGTCCCCCCTTGAGGCACCCACCTCTTGGACGGGATCCAGCCCGTGACCCATTTCTTAGGCCGAAAATCTAAATGTCACACTTTGACCGAGGTACCTAGTGACCAAATTTTAGGACATCTACCCACGTGGAAATTGTGGGCTGCAATTGCACCTTGATTGGATTTTGTGTGGCTATTGGGAAATATTGCCAGCTCTTTCAGGATATTCCCCCTTTACCCCTCATTATAACTGATTATTTCATCCTTCACTAGTTTCTCTTCTGGTGACTTCAGACCCCACTGTTGAGCACTATTGGAAGGTCCAGTGCTATTTGAGAGGAAGGATGATACATATTTTAGGACACGAGTATTTATTTTCTTTTATTTCCCATGCAAACAAAACCCACTTATCCACATATGTGCTTCTTTTTCAAAACACTTTATGTATGATGCACTTCTGATTACATTTTGATTTAGATATATATATTATGTAAAGTTCAAAATTCACAACAAATTTCTTGTTTACTTTCTCTCATCACATTTTGCACACATCCACTCAGCTAGTCGGACATCATAGGGGACCCACAGAACCCTTGTCATTCTAGACATTTACTAAACCTCCCTCCTATTTTAGGGGGAGTTCCTAGTCTTACCCACTCATCGGCACCACCTTCACGCACTCCTATGAGTGCCATTGTTCTAGGATCATCTTTGCTTGGTTCCACATTACTTGGGTCCACTTCCCAAGTCCCTCCGTCAACTTTCTCTCCTCTACATGGAAGCAGAGGACCAACTTCCTCTTAAGGGGTAAGTACCAACCCACCTAGTCCCTCTCAAGGGTCAGGTTCACAACACACTCACACCAGGGTTGGAGCTAATCCTCCCCCCCACCACTATAGATGCCATATTTGGCCTCTCTTAACATACCAGATCTAAGAAAACTCACCAATGATCCTATACTGCATGACCCCACATGGCCTGTAATGCCCACCAAACTACCTTCAGGCATATCCCCAAGTTTGAAGGAAAGGAAGGAGATGACCCTACCAACCATGTCATGACTTTCCACCTATGGTGCTCTTCCAACAACCTTATGGATGATTCCATCAGACTACGATTATTTCAATGCACACTCACTGGCCCATCTACCAAATGGTATGTAGATGAAAAATCAGGGTCCCATGCGACTTTCGAGTCCTTGGCCAAAGCATTTTTGACCTTCTTCCAATTACCAATCCACCATGAAAATGGTCTTGAACTACTCTCTAATTTCAAACAAATCTCAGCCACACATATCGTTGCTCACATTCACGAGTGGCGTAGACGACGTAGTTTATGTAAAGATGAAACCACCAAACAATAGTGTCTTGACTAGTTTCTCAGATCACTTGTCTCTCTCCTCAGTAAAGATGTAGCTTCCACCTTCCCTCAATCCGAAGAAGAAGCCATCAGTAAGGCTCAACAATATGACCTCATCTATTCACAATCAGGGTACTTATACATGGTACTTCCTGATCTCCCCAAACCTGTGCCATTTGGTCAAGACAAACCTGGGATGTCTTACTCAATAGATGGATTGATTGGTAATACCAAACATCACAGTCCTCAACCCCAACCACCACCAATGTATGGCACACCTCAATATCCTTCGACATATGGGGGAACCTCTTATTACCCCCCACCCCCTTATCAATAGCCATACCATGTTTCTATTCCTCCACCCATCAGTGGGCCACCACCGGCACCCCCACTACACCCACCTATCCAAACAAGTTCTGGTACCCCCTCTACCTCAACTTATACTATGAGTACTAGCGAAAGCACCATGCCTTCCTATGTACCTTACAGATCACAACCCCCATAGAATCTGTACTTTCCCTTTCCTGGTCCTCCACAGCCCGTGGCACCCCTACCCCCTCATGCTGGGGTGAATTTTGTTCAACCCTCTCTTGTTCAACAATATCAAAATTTCGAACATCTGAATACGGAAATTCTGACCCATCCATCGAATAATGCCAAAAAAAAAGGAAGAAACAGGAACAATAACAACCTTGGCCAAGGCGGGAATCAACCCCAATAAAACCAACCGGCTGGGAGCAACCAGAACCAAGGGAATCAGAACCCCCAGGGGGGCAATAACAACAAGCGTCAAGGGATAAATAACAATACTATCAAAACCAACTTCCCTTGTGCCCTTTATGGTGTTTTCAGTCATTATACTCATCATTTCCCCCAAATCATTGATTTTAAACAGCTGGAAGACTCAGGTAGTCTACCACATCCTCCATCACTACCTGCCCCTCAGCAGGCCCCACAACAATACGTGCAACAACCCCCCCAAGAAGTATTGCATAATTCCATTCCACACCAAGGTGTGATAAACACCCAACATGACACGCAGCCTACCCGACCTCAATTAGGATAGTACCTCAATCCAAACAATCCAACAAATCGCACGATCCTCCTCATCAGTGAGGAAGAAATTCTTCTGCAAACACGTAATCATCAGTACCATGCACCTGTTGAGTCCCATCCCATTCCTCCAGAAACAATCCCCTCACCAATAGGACCCCCATTGGTGATCCCTCGCCCTAACACAGAACCACCTCTTCACATCCCTCGCATCCCATTGTGCAGGAATGTCCACAACCCATAGGCTAGGGCAGCTCATAATTATAATTTGGTTGATGACTTAGCACAATCCCTGGCTTCCATGTCCGTCTTATAAGTCCTTCAGACTTGTCCCACTCAGCGGAAATCATTACTTTCCACCTTGGGGGTAGTCAACCCTGCAGATACTTGACTCATTACATTTGATCTCGACAGTGGAGAACCTCACCTTCCCGCTTTGATCGCTTTTCAAATCCTAGTGAAAATTTAGAACATTACAGTTCATTGGTGCATCATCGATGAAGGTGCATCCACATGCATTATGTCCAAATCTATATGGAAGAAACTTGGTTCCCCTGAACTCATACCATCTTCCATTACCTTACGAGCTTATGATGGAAGACCATCGTCTCCTGAAGGGATCTTCCGAAATGTCCCCGTAGAACTCGGGGGCAAGACTATTCTCATCGACATTGAAGTTATCAACGCCCCACTCGATTATAATATCCTGTTCCGTCATAGCTACATGTATGCTATGAAGGCAGTTGCCTCTTCCGTCTTTCGAACAATGATGTTCCCCCATAACGGGAAGATCGTTACCATTGACCAAGTCTCACATTACAAGCCTAACCCTTATGCCAACATCGATAACATTCTTCCTCTCATCCACACAAGTCACGACGCATACCCACTCATTAAAATGGGTCCTGGAATTTTCAAAGACCCATCATTGTTAGGAACTTACCATGGTGCAACACTACTCCTTCATCCTTCCAATCAAGTATGTGTCGTATCATCCAATGGAACTGACATAGAGGATACCATTCCTCCTAGGGAGTCTTCTATCATATCTGACATCCCACTAGTCGTAGAGCTCTCCCCTCATGAACCTCCTGCGAACTCGTCGACCCCACCAGTCCACGATTTTACCTCTCCCCAAGGACATATCCCAATTTGGGAGACAGTTCCCCAAGCCATTACTCAAATCCCCTTCTTCTACCCCCCACCTGGCGTACAAGCTTTCCAAGTAGCCGCAATGCTTACCCTCCCTAATATGGTGTTAACAATTCTAGTTTGGTATTTACATCCACCAGAGATGGTCCCTCGACTATCCATTCCCCCCCAAATGGAAGGAATCCCAATGAAAATTCCCATACTCACTCCCACCATACCCTCTACACCCCCACTCACTACTCTCCCTGCCACAGCTGGGGGCAGGAGAAAGAAGAAGGAGCCCACAACTCCACTTCCCCCATGCATCCAACCCCCGTGTGCGCTATGTGAGAAAGATGGACACCAAACCAACAATTGCCCATCTCTACTTGAGTTACGGAACCTAATTTCGCTCAGTCAAACACCATCAACGCTCACCACCATAGCAAGTATTGTCGTAACCACCCCTCACTCAAGTAGTAAAGGGATGCGAACCAAATTTGCTTGCGCTATATGTTCAGAATATGGCCATTATACACACCATTACCCAGCACTGCCATGCTTCTAGTAGACATTAGCCGTAGTATGCCAAAGATTCCTGAGCGAACCCAATCCAGCTACGCCATTCCTACCAAAAATCACTGACATCCATTATGTCACAACTTCAGTCAATGAACGTATGAGATGCCCTTGCTCTCTATGTGAATCCTTAGATCATGTTACATACCAGTGTCCAATGATCATTGAATACAGGCAACGCCAATTGACCCTGATTCAAAGACCTACAGAATCGATGGTTGACCTTACCTCGTCACTAGATATTCTTCATATCATTTCTCTTGACCCCGAGGCCCTCTCAATGCCTTCATGGTTCTTGGATGACTTATCCAAGGATTCACCCCCAAATCCCCCTAATTCCCTCATTCATTTCCTATGGAAATTTTACATCCAATTACCACAGGTACTTCTCAGTACTTCGATATTTGGTTTATGTCAAGTGAACCATCACAATTTCATTGCATCGTTCTCCCTGTGTCTTCATCACCAGGGGGCAACCACACGACAACAGTCACCGATATCACTCTTCTCGACCCCTTGTATTCCTGTCAATTCCACTATGACAAGGAAATACTCGAAGAGTTAAACACCCCTGACTACCCATGGGATGCGCTACACCACCGAGCACTCTTCTTTCCATAGGAATCCTCCCCACCTCCTAACCAACACCCCATATACGCAGTTGAAACCAAGGATTTTATCCCATCAGGGCATATCTACTGGTTAAACAACTCCATTCCTGCCCATAATGCTTTTGAAGAAGGCAACATGACCAACATTTCCTCGACCATCAAAATCGACATTTCCATAAAAAATGGCGTTGTCGAGGAAATCACCATTGGAGCTGCTTGCACTCCTCAAGAAATCATCGCCTATAAAGCTCTCTTCCAAGAATATCGAGATATTTTTTCCTGGTCATACACATAAATGCTTGGCCTTGATCCCTCTATCGTTGAACATCGCATCAACACCTGGCCCGACATTACACCATTTCATCAAAAACAACGACCTCTACACCCATCCAAAGCAGCAACCATCAAAGCTGAGATTGACAAATTACACGTGGTTGGGTTCATCTACCCCATCGCCTATACTTCATGGGTTTCCAACCTTGTACCTATTAATAAAAAACAGGGTACTATCTGCGTCTGCATGGACTTTCACGATCTCAATCACACATGTCCTAAAGACAACTTTCCAATGCCTTTCATCGATCAAATTATCGACGACTGCGCAGGCCACGAGGCTCTATCATTCATGGATGGCTTCTCTGGTTATAATCAAATCCAAATTCACCCATCCGATCAATACAAAACCACATTCACTACCCCTTGGGGTACTTTTGCATACCGTGTCATGCCTTTTGGCTTAAATAATGCTGGCACAACTTTCCAATAGGATATGACATACATTTTTCACGATCTGGCTCATATCATCCTCGCATACTTGGATGACCTCAAAGCTTGATCCAAGAAACACACCCAACATCTTGATGATTTTAGGATCATCTTCCAACGGTGTCGTTAGTACAACATCCGCTTAAATCCCCTCAAGTGTGTGTTCTATGTCATTGTGGGACGCCTCCTCGGATTCATCATTTCCCAAAGCGATATTAGCATAGACCCCCTCAAAGTTCAAGCTATCACAGAATTTCCACCTCCCCGAAATTTACGTCAACTCCAGAGCCTACAAGGAAAGGCTAACTTTCTACTGGGATTGGTCCCAGACTACGCCACTCGCGCACACGGTTTCCTTCGCTTACTATGCCATGACATCCCATTTTAATGGGATGGACATGCCCAAAAATCATTTGATGATCTTAAAATGGTGCTCTCCAATGCCCCTTTAATTAGTGCACTCGACTAAAATCACGACTTTATCCTCTACATATTATCATCAACTGTCTCAGTAGCAGGAGTTCTCGTTCAAATCGGTGATGATGATCATGAGCATGTCATTTATTACGTTAGCAAAAACCTCTAAGGGCCACCCTTGAAGTATAAACATGAAGAGAAACTATTGTTGGATCATGTTTTCATTGATGCCAATGGTTTGTCATTGATGCCAATAGGTTTGATTACTTGGGAGATTGTTGGATCATATGTCATTGATGTAAATGGTTTGGTTTGATTGATGTCATTGGTTGATGTCAAGTAATTGATTGATATGATTCCCTTG
>ML788625.1:1457208-1511300 GCA_009831015.1 Picea engelmannii
AGTTTTTGTGCAAGAGGGAAGTTTTGGGAAAAAGAGCCCCACACTCATTCACCCCCCCCCTCTAAGTGTGGTAGGTGTGTCCAACAACTATCCCTTGCAGTCATCCTCGTAGTCCAGAAACTGCGTCATTACATTCTGCTTCACACGACTAAGGTCGTAGTAGATTCCAACCCTATGAAATACTTGCTCAGTCATCGTCAAATTAATGGCAAATTTGTCTGATGGATCATTATCCTTCAGGAGTACGATCTTGAATTCTCAACACCCAAGAGAAAGAAATCTCTCGTCCTCACCAAACTTCTCATGACCTTCCCCTCTAATACTACCAGTGCCCCCGTTAATACCGACTTTCCCGACGAACATCTCTTTTACATCACTTCGGATCATCCTTGGTACGACGACCTCCTCGTCTGCCTCCAAACTCAAAAGTTCGGTAACCACCTGTTATCACTCCAAGAAACTCCTTAGGGTTGTAAGCTAAGGATTCTTGGTAACTTAGAAATAATGGTTTTTTGGTATTTTATAGGTGGATCAATGAGATAACAAATCATAACTTGAGTACTCAGACCATAAATGGGTAATCAAATGAATAGAGCTCTCATAAAACAATAATCAGATGGAAAATCTTAAGTGAGTGAGAAGACAGAGCTAACAAGACAAATACAATCTGTAGGGCTTATTAAACTATGTAAAGCAATTTTAAATAAATTATGAGCTGACTGGTGAGATGACAGTCACTGCAGCTAAAACAATTTACATAAAACAGAGAGAGATGGGTGAGGAATTTGATATTGTAGAAGAGAGAAATATATCTTTGTATTATCCTTCAAGTCTACTTACAATCATAGTATAACAAGTATCTGAAATCGAACCTCTCTCATTCATCTTCCTTCTGTAGCTTTATAGCTTAACAATTCAGTTATCAAATCCTAAAACTATGGATCTAAATTTCTAGAAATAGTAAACAAACAACATTTACAAAGGAATAGGAATAGATCCTCAAAATAAGGTAAATCTTTATCTGTTGGCCCTCAAATTGTGGTTGAAATCTGATGATGTGTAGCTTAGCCTCCCAAGGCTCTCTGGTTTGATAATCTGATAATGAAACTCGAATTATGTGATGTGGCTCCTAAAACCCTGAAATTCTGCCTCTTTTAAAGATGGTAAATGAAATTTGTACACCTTTTCTTCTCTTCATTTTCCAAAAGTGGTTGATTAGATAGATTTGATAATTCATTAATAAAGCCTTAGAAGAGGTTTCAATCCATTCTCATGAAAAAATTTACGATCTGGGCGAAAACTGTAACATTCTGGCCGTGACAGGCTTTCACCATCTTACTTACCAACAAATATTCTCCTAAGCTGGTGAAAGGCGGCGCTTTCACCAACTAACTAGCAAAATTTTCGACGAATTAGCTGGTGAAAAGAGAAGATTTTTCAAAATCAAATTTCTCGGTGATAGAAAATCCGTTTTTCATGCCTGAATAGTCGATCGACATCTGGAAATCCTAAGATTTCCAATGGTATTTTCAAATATTCATTTGGAGCTCAGGAAGGGATTGAAAAGTGCCCTGCAAGTTTAAGCATCATTCTTTCAAAAGTGCCAGTGCATTTTTTATCGCTAACAGGAAGGACAGACAGTCCAATTCTTTTCTCAACAAAGAGCCACTGCATCTTCTTGCCATTTTCAATTCAAAACACCAAATGATTCATACAATTGTGGGTGATGTGTGTTGGGGAAATGATGCAGCGATTTGATGTCACCATCCATGTAGTACTGTTCCTGTACCTGGGATGATGGGTTCAAATTTTCCATTTCCAACGCCATGATTGTGAAGCATGCGTTACTGAACGAGATCCACTTTGCAATATGATTTAGACGTGAAACTCGAGTTTCCTTGATTGTTCGCTTTCACCAACGCATTATTCTTGATTGCATGATGCGGGCTGAACATATCATCATTAGATTTTTTACAATGTGGATAAAACGTACGTGATCTCTGCTTTCACCAGTGCACAACCTATGAGAAATGATCCTTAGCTGTTGAAAGTCACCACTTTCACCAGCGCACACCCCGTGAGAAATGCTCTTTGGATGTTTGAAAATCCTCGCTTTCACTAGCTAACGACCTGTGAGAAATGCTCCTTAGCTGTTGAAAGTTGCCACTTTCACCAGATAACCATCATCTTTTAAGCACGCGTTAGCTGTTGAAAACATTTTATGAAAATTTTAAAGAGAAGACCTTTATGGGTCATCTTATTTCCAAGACAAAAATCAAAAGCTAAGTCTTGCAGCTAGAAAAAATCAAAACCAATTTGAGAAAACTACCAATAGCCATGCTATCAACCACAAAATGCAACCATGGTGACGGATTCATTTTGGGAGCTAACATTTGGCTCCAACTGGGATGGAGACCTCCCTGCGAGGTTTCCAAGAACCTAGTAGTTTCAGTAGCCTTTAGCATTGGGCATGGAGTCATCTGGCATGTGCAACTGTTCTTCAGCAAACCTGTAGTCTGACTGTAGCTTGCCTGTAACTTGCCTGTGACCTGTCCTGCTTATTCATGAAATCAACAACTGAAAAAGATCTCATTTGCTCGTATGGAAAGCTTATTCCTCTGCCTACTCCTATACTAACCAGTAGAGGCAGATTTATCAAGTAAGATGGAATTTCCAATGCAGCCAAATCATAAACTGATTTACTATTAAAATCCTTGATCTTGACCTGAACAATAATGGAAGAGATATCATGTAGAAGAGAGATTTGAACAAATGATAAAGACAATCTTCTTCTGACAGAAAATGTTTAACATCTATGCTGCTCATAGACTCCAAATAGTCAGCAAAAGGGTCATCAAATTCATAAAACAATACCTCTTTGGACTGCTGAAAACTGCCTTTACTAATCTCATTGTTGAATGTAGGCTGCTCGAAATCCGTTGGAAAAACATATACGATAGACTGCTGCTCCAGACTGTTTAGTTCCTTGCCTTCTTCTTGATATCTGCTGCGAACTTCCCGTTGCTGCAAATCTTGAAACTGAGAGATACCCTTAGGATTTGTTGCAGATTTAAAGTTGTCATATACTGATATAAAAATATGCTCATCATTTTTTAATCTTTCAAAGGAGGCAATTTTATCTTGATAACTATTATTAACCATGATGTGCATATATCTCTGATCATCTCTTTGCTTATTATTTCTGCTGCAATTTTCCTTTATTTGCAAAACTGAAATTTGATGGCTGCCTTAGCATTTGCCACAAATCTGAAACTGTCACCCATAAACATTGGCAAACTAAGGAAATCTGAAATCTTCAGGTTTTCTGAAAAGTATATGTCCATGAAAACTGCTACTGGATCCTGAAAAGGAAAATAAGTAACATGTTACTCCTCGGAAAATAGTTGCACATCTATGGCAGCCTCCTACTCAATCATGGTTGTTCCTTTGCTGGAAAACTGATCACCTTCTTGTTCCCTTGATCTCAAATTTTGATCATCAATCATCACAACTTCCTCTTCAGAAAAGTTCTTAGAAGATGATGATAAGACAGTATTAAAATCATATGAACAAGGATCAGTTAAAAACATATAATTGCCTATGCAATCATCAGTCATCATAGGATCTTCCTAATTTACAAACTGATCATAAGCTTCACATGCATACCTGTCTCTGGAATACTCAGCCAACACTGAAAAATCTAATTCTGAATCTGACATGTACTCACCTTCAAGTTGTTGCTCCTTATCTGCTTCATACTCACTGCTTTCTTGCTCTGAATCTGAAATGTACTCACCTTCAGGCTATTGTTCCTTATCTGCTTCATACTCACTACTTTTTTGCTCTGAATCTAAAATGTACTGAAAGTTTACTTGCTCATGCACCTGCAAATTTTCAAAGAAATCTCGATCTCGTATCCTTCTGGAAGCATGAATGTTCTCCTCCACCTCTCGAGCATCTTCAAACAACTAGATTAAGGATGGAGACTTTTTTGACGGGAGAAATTGAACGTCCGTCAACTGAGAGAGTGGAACCGGTCCGGGGTTGTCTAATAACCCAAGCTGTTTGGAATGAACCAGCCTGACGGGTTTAGCGGCTCCGTTAGCCGATCTAAGGTCCTAAGAAAACAAAAAAAGAAAACTAATCTAAACTAACTAATCTAACTATTCTAAATAAAACAAACTAAACTAAAACTAATTACTAAAACAAACTTAAACTAATATAACTATTCTATATATACAATCTACCAACTACTACTATACTAACTAACTTAATTAACTATCTTACTATTAACTGAAATATAACTTATTCACAAAATGTACATTATCCACAACTTGCAGATTTAATTAAAACCTGAAAAATTCATTTGCATTCTTCCCTAAGACAGTAAAAGGTATTTTTTGTTGATTTTATAATTTTATGAACAGAAATAAAACATAAAACTAACTAAACTAAATCACTAATTCTAAACTAGAAATATAACTAACTAAAATACTAATAATATACTAAACAAATAAATAACAAATTGACCTGGAAATGCTCCAGGTTTGTCCTGTGTATGATGACTGTGCTAGCAGATCAGGGGAAGGAAACTCACACCAAATAATCCAGAAGCTTCTCGTAAACGATAGCTGCAGTGCTCCTTAAGTTTATTTACAGGACAAACAAGACATAAAAATCACAACAATCATATGATTTATAAATCTCTACAATTAGGTAAACCTGTTATGTAAAGATCTATACTTAATAATTCAATTGATGAAGAAGAGAAATCCGTCATTCACAAACTGAATCAAGTAATTGTTGTATTTTTTAAGTACTGGAAGAAATCAGATATGGATCAAATTAATTAAATCATATCACTTTGCAAAAGACTAAGATAGCTAAAGTAGTCGTTAATCAAATGCAAATTGATAAACATGAACATGAAACAAAAGATTGATATTATGAAAGCAAAAGCTATAGCAGAACATCAACTTCTGTCTCAGATTGTATTAGATATCCATAATCCTGGTTCTCCCACAAGCGAGGATGATCCTTATTACACAAAATAATAAGTATTTAAAAGTTTTCCACAGGGTAAAACCTCCCTGTGGAAGTTATAAAACTGTTTACATAAAATCTGGGAAGATATCCCAAAGTTGACTAAACTAGGAAACTAAAATCAAAGTAAAACATCCAAATCTCCTCTAGACTGTCCATCCAATCCTATGCAATTCGAATTCTCCTGAAAAGGACCAAAAATGAACAAATTAGAAGGATCTTTTATTAATAAAATGATAGAAAATTTAATTCTATAGACTAGCTACAGAATCATGCGATTCTGTAGCTAGTCTAAATAAGATACAGAATCAGCATGGAAATTAATCGAAAATCTTTTAAAGAATTCCATTTAATTGACATCCAATAGCCATTTGAAAAATGAATCATTTAATTTGAGTCTGTTATAATATTCGAAATCAAACAGGATCCAAATTAATTAAATGACCATAGAGATAGGCATACTCTGTTTTGTTTGTTACCTGAAAATCGGGTGACAAAATCATATGGAACAATAATGCGATTGTTTCATAACAAATCGAATTCAACATAATCCAAACAAATGGAAAGCAACTATTACGCTGCCTTCAATAGGAAATATGAATTCGATAGGATCATTTTCAAATCATAATAACTGTTTTGATTTAACAAACGACTCATGCCACAAGTAGATTCACTCGAGCTGGTGCGAGAATCAATTCCAATATAGTTGTATCAGGATCGATTGATAGCAACAGAATTCGTAAATTGGGCGAACAAGATTGATTGTCTTTGATCGAAATTGTTCCAATCAAACGAATTATAACTGGGTTTGACCAATTCGTTTTACACATTTAAAATCAAACAAAACAACAATTACAACCGGGATCCAATTCCTAAAATGATCGAACTAACAGCAATCCAATCAAGTGATTCAGTCGGATGGGTTTAGCATAGTCATTGCAAATCATAATCGTTCCGTGATTCGGGCGTATTTGCACAGGTTTAATGAGATCGTTGTTTTTATAAAAACAGAGTAGTTCTTTCCAATTAAATTGAACAGAGTGGAACTCAATGATTTGGAGAATCATATGACACGTCATATCGTAACAACTACACTCCCAAAATCATTTACCAATCACAATATATGAATCATAACGAGATCAGATGCAACATGATCGTATTCTAATTTGGGCGTGGAAAACTTCTTGTTCAGAATATATACAAAACGAATTCAATCGAAAACACATCATTAATTTTGTTACTTCAATCGGACAAACTTAGCAAATGAAATCCAAATGAAAACCATCCAAATCCAATAAAAATCTATGAGCAAATCGTATATCAAATCGAAATTCCTTTTATTTTTAGCAAAACGAAACCATGTACAAGATAATCACCAAATGAAAGAGGCAATTTGGATGAGAGACTGAGCTATTTAAAAACAGAATTCAAATCATTTCATTAACCTTGATTATTCACAAAACAAAAACGATGTCAAATTTTCATACCTGTACAGTGACGAGGCGGTTTGATCATGCCAATTTAGAATTGACAATGGTTGTGGCTGATTCAACGTTTTTGAAAAGGATGGAGCCTGTTGTCTTCTGTTTCTTATCAGCTGCTTGGAGCTGGGCTCTTTGACTGGTTAGCACTACAATTTGATCTTCCGGTGATCGAATTTTTGATTGGAGTATGGGAACATCAATGTAGTATCGTTCTAACCAAGAATCGCACTGGTCACATGGAGACTGTGTGGGTTTTGAAAGAGCAGGTGAGGGTTTGGATATGTGATTGAGGGTTTCATTAGGCAACTTAATACCAAGGTATCCAGAGTTATCCCTTAGGCAAGGGGGAAGATTTGTCATGAAATCGTATGGTGGTTCAGGGCATAAACCCTGCGAGTAAGGATATTCATCGGCTAAAAATTGTTCAATATCAGAATCAGAATCCTCACTTAGAACTATAGGTTTTGAATCAGCAGAGGGTTTAGGCTTGTTCCTGGCCATCCATGAAATCAAACGAGCATTCTTTTTACCCTTAGCGTTAGTAGTAGGGTTTTCCTTGCGCTTTTTTCTCATAGGCTTTTTAATAGCCTCTACACTCTTAGTTACAGTGTCAGGTAAGTCGATAGGCACATAGGATGAAGGCTTAGGAGCAAGCAATAGGATATGGAAGGGCACCGGGGGTACATCCTTGACTTCACTCACCACAGGTTTGTCAACCAATATAGGGTTCGGATCCTCGAAACCATTCCGAGCAATGAAAGTTCTCCAACTATCACCATGCAAACTAAAATGATAAACAATGATAATTTTGATAAGTCCATGGTGGAACAGGCTGCTGTTAGCCTGGTGCCTTTTGAACATTTTCAACATTTTATATAGGCTACGATGAAAGTAAAAGGGCAAATTCAATGAGTATCCCATGAAATTCATAAGCAAGCGCAGGTGGTAGAGAAACACAAGTCTGTATCGACCTTCATAGGTCACAAACTGTTTGATTACCATCAAAGTATCGTGCCATCATGGTTTAAGTGCAGAGATGGGCATACCTCTGTCACAAGAGGTGACTTTGCACGAGAGGAACAACAATGTCCATGGCACCTCCTCGACCTTACAATTTTTGAACCAGCACTGGCTTGTAGTAGGTAACCTTGTAGCAGAGCTAATAAATCCCTCATCAATTTCTAACTGTATGTCACCCACCTTAGCTCTACAGCCATTGAAGGTCATGGCAAACTGTCGTGCTACAGCTAGATTAAAACCCTCAAATCGTTTCACGAAGGTAAGCCATCCGTTGTCCTCCAAATCTTTGCGAGCATTGTCAAACATTAACAAGGCTTGGTCGCCGTTAGGTTCAATCCGAATGATTGGTGCCATGGAACCAAGCACATGGTAAGCCGAGGGTTTGTATCACAACACACACAGGAGCAGAGCTGTCCGAGCTAACAAAAGTGAATGGTGATAAGGGGTAGGCATAAATGCCATCGTGCGAAGGTGGTGGAGTTATTCACTACCATGCATAACAATTATGATCAATAGTACCACCACCGACATTCATAGCTGTTATACCCACTATAGCATAGTTTAACACTCATGTCATTTGCCCAACCAATGAAACAATGATAAGTGTATAAACAAACGTGTTTAATAAACATTATACCAAAGTTTGAAACCATCAATCATACGATTTAAAACCAATACCATATTGTTTAACCATGCGCCAATGTATTGTAACAACTCATATAAATAATTTAACCAAGGTGCCAATGGATCTTCATACAATCAATATGCCAATAGTTATGAAAACACAAACATAGGTATCGTATGAAAGATTTAACCATAACACCCATGTATCTTATGAAACCAAAAGGTCAAGTAAATCAAATAAAAATGCAAATCCAAATATTAGTGCATTGCACAACTCAATGAAACCCAGTCACATAATCAATATAAGAATGTCCAATGAGTATAGTTCGAAAGTTCGGCCAGCTACACAATGAAAAATGAAAGGTAAGCGTAATAGGCATATCGACAAAAAGATAATGACAGTTCAGATATTGATTCCAATGTGACTTTGAAAGATTTAAGTTTTCACACTTACAGTCATGAAAACAAAACGAAAACAAGTGTGTAAACGTTACAAAAATGAATATGTCATTAATTTTGAAAATTGTGACGAAAAATTGATGTTTGCAAGACAAAGGTGTAGGCAGCTTATAAGACAGTGGAAAAATGTGAATTGGCTACCAACAGACTTCCGTTCTAACAGAAGAAGGGAAAGTTCTGAATGGAGACCTATAATATAATATATCATGGCAAACGTCTCTGTAGGTCGGACCTCCAAAGGTATGTCATGATAAATACGGTAAAACCTTCTATTAAAAACATGCAAGGCTTCATCTTGCTCTCGTTTGAAAGCATAGAAATCAACGAGGTAAGAATCTAAAGATTTGTATTCGCCCCAATACTTTAGGAAAGCATTAGAGAACTCAGTCCAACAGCCAATTGAATCAGCTCTCAGACCCCTGAACCATGCAGCAGCATCCCTGATTAGAGATTTAGAGAAAAATCTCATGATTACATCTTCGTGAACAATCTGAAAACGATCAACAAAATCCTCAAAGTATTCCAAATGCCTCTCAGCTGAAACTTGATTCTCTCCGAAAAAACAAGGAAGATATTCATAACAGTCAAGAGGATAAGGATGAAGGGGATGGGGCAATTTTAAAGGCCTAAACATTTTCATCCTAATCTTGGTTTGAAAGGCAGTGGGTTGCTCATAAGGGATACAATGTTGATGAAAAGGTTCAGTAGTAGTAACAGCAAGCACTGAATTCTGAGTATACTTGGAGTCAATTTCAATTTCGACAAAGTCAGAAAAGTGATCAAATGCAAGAGGAATTGGAATACAGGACTCATTTTTAAGAGCAAGTTGTGATGAGGATATCAAATCAACATCTATAGCATAGGGTTATGGAGTCTCTGTTTCTTCTAAAGATGGATAGATGAAAATGGGATGGTAGTCTTCTGAATATACAAAACAGAAAATGATTATCTTTACATGTAAAGGGAATAACATGAAAGAGTTAATAAAAAACAACAATAATTCATGAAGTAGACTGATAAACTGATATCTAGATTTAAAATGTAGCCTCTTCATTTCTTGTTAAATGGATCCCCCCAGTGGAGTCTTATTCAAACTCAGATGGATCAGGGAAAGAACAAGCCTTTGCAAATCTGCCCTAACAGTTGGATTAGATTTCCTCACCTTTCACAAATGGTCTTTTAGGACACTCTTTTCAACAAGCAGACTAGTAAGGATATAGATATTCTTCTCTATTTGTGAAGGATGGAAAAAAAGGAGCACTTCTCTCCTAAGGCCAACTTGTAAGACTTTTTTCCTGGGTTATACACAATGTCGAACTTAGAAATCAGGTTTGTAATTTCAGAAACTAATGGAGGTTGTCACCCTTCAGGTTTTCTGTTTCAATTTCAGATTTCTGAAAACATGAAGATTCAGAAAAATAGGCTTAACAGAAGATGGTCTAGATACAAATAAGAAATAGTACCTCTTGAAATCCCTGAGGTAGATAATGTGCAGATCTAAAAATTTATTTCTGTAAGGCTTGTCTCCTTCTGATGATATTTTCTGGATCTGTCACAGGTCTTCAATGGAGTCGCCACTGAATTCGTTCTTCATGGAGTCGCCAGATAGATGATTACAACCAAATGATGTCCAGACTTTGTCTATCATCAAAGCTGGATCTTGTCGTCTCCCAAGGAAGCTGAGCTTCAATCTCTTGTCCCTGGAAATGGCGCCAATTTTTTATCACTCCAAGAAACTCCTTAGGGTTGTAAGATAAAGATGCTTGGTAACTTAGAAATAATGGTTTTTTGGTATTTTATAGGTGGATCAATGAGATAACAAATCATAACTTGAGTACTCAGACCATAAATGGGTAATCAAATTAATAGAGCTCTCATAAAACAATAATCAGATGGCAAATCTTAAGTGAGTGAGAAGACAGAGCTAACAAGCAAAATACAATCTGTAGGGCTTATTAAACTATGTAAAGAAATTTTAAATAAATTATGAGCTGACTGGTGAGATGATAGTCACTGCAGCTAAAACAATTTACATAAAACAGAGAGAGACAGGTGAGGAATCTGATATTGTAGAAGAGATAAATCTATCTTTGTATTATCCTTCAAGTCTGCTTACAATCATAGTATAACAAGTATCTGAAATCGAACCTCTCTCATTCATCTTCCTTCTGTAGCTTTATAGCTTAACAATTCAGTTATCAGATCCTAAAACTATGGATCTAAATTTCTAGAAATAGTAAACAAACAACATTTACAAAGGAATAGGAATAGATCCACAAAATAAGGTAAATCTTTATCTACTGGCCCTCAAAATGTGGTTGAAATCTAATAATGTGTAGCTTAGCCTCCCAAGGCTCTCTGGTTTGATAATCTGGTAATGAAATTCAAATAATGTGATGTGGATCCCAAAACCCTGAAATTCTGCCTCTTTTAAAGATGGTAAATGAAATTTGTACACCTTTTCTTCTCTTCATTTTCCAAAAGTGGCTGATTAGATAGATTTGATAATTCATTAATAAAGCCTTAGAAGAGGTTTCAATTCATTCTCATGAAAAAATTTACGATCTGGGCGAAAAATGTAACATTTTGGCTGTGACAGGCTTTCACCAGCTTATTTACCGACAAATCTGCTCCTAAGCTGGTGAAAGGCGGCGCTTTCGCCAGCTAACTAGCAAAATTTTCGGCGAATTAGCTGGTGAAAAGAGCAGATTTTTCAAAATCAAATTTATCGATCATAGAAAATCCATTTTTCATGCCTGAATAGTCGATTGACATCTAGAAATCCTAAGCTTTCCAATGGTTTTTTCAAATATTCATTTGGATCTTGGGAAGGGATTGAAAATTTCCCTGCAATTTTAAGCATCATTCTTTCAAAAATGCCAGTGTATTTTTGATCGCTAACAGGAAGGACAGACAGTCCAATTCTTTTCTCAACAAAGAGCCACTGCATCTTCTTGCCATTTGCAATTGAAAACCCCAAATGATTCATACAATTGTGGGTGATGTGTGTTGGGGAAATGATGCGGCGATTTGATCTCACCAGCCATGTAGTATTGTTCCTGTACCTGGGATGATGGGTTCAAATTTTCCATTTTCGACGCCATGATTGTGAGGCATGCATTACTGAACGAGATCCGCTTTGCAATTTGATTTAGACGTGCAACTCGAGTTTCCCTGATTGTCCACTTTCACTAGCGCATCATTCTTGATTGCATGACATGGGCTGAACATATCATCATTAGATTTTTTACAACGTGGATAAAACGCATGTGATCTCCACTTTCACAAGCGCACAACCTGTGAGAAATGCTCCTTAGCTGTTGAAGGTCACCACTTTCACCAGCACACACCCCATGAGAAATGCTCTTTGGATGTTTGAAAATCCCCACTTTCACCAGCTAACTGTTACACGTCAAAATTACTTTGCTGGATAAGTGTCGCATGTTCCTCTCAATTGTCATAAGTGTCGCATGTTCCTCTCAATTGTCGTAAGTGTCGCAAATGATGTTCAGACATACTGCCATGTCGACGACACTAAGGAGACACTTATAACATCTCATATGCTTGATTTGAAGAAGGAGAACTGGTTTATTGAAGTCAAATAACTCTTGACACCTGAAGAGAGCTCTGAAACAAAGGTTTTGAGGAGGAGCGCTCCCCTATTTCAGCCCTAGAAGAACTGGCGCTCCCCTACAAGGCTTCAGGGAGCGTTATAATGCTCCCCAGCCCCCTCTGAGGGAGCGTTGCTCATCTTGAAGGTGTTGGCGCTCTCCTAAAGCTTACCAGAGAGTGCTATAGTGCTCTGATGCCCCTTCTAAGGGAGCGCTGCCTAATTTGAGGTAGTAGTTGGCCCGTTGAGGAGAATAAGGGGAGGATCTTTCGAGATTAGGAGGCAGTTGTGTTCGAATTCTTGGTTTCATCAAGAGATCCCTGATCTAAGGAGAAGGTTCCCAACTTGTTCTAAAGATAACTCAAGAGGTTAAGCTCCTCTTAACCTATATAAACAGGCTCTATGATGGTGGAAAAGAGGGAAGAACTGAAGATATGAAACTTATGATCTTGGAGGAAACTCACAGTCAGCCAAAGGAGAGTGATCAGTGAAACTGCTGTTATCTAGGTCATGGATCTTTCAGGCAAGGGTTAGATGAAGAGGACTTGACGAAGCCATCGCATTCGCATCTACGATTGTAAGTACTGCTGTCGTTATTCTCAACAATATGACATGCTTGGCCTATTTCCTTCTAGTTTGTGTCTAATGTCACATGAAATTATCATTAATTGATAGATCTATTTTCAAACTAATATCAATAGAGTAGGAAGTGTTTGTATCTTGTTTTGTCCACAGAACTCAGCGAGGAGCAAAGGATTGGAGCGCAACTCGGAGCGTGCAGGCACAAACGTCGATAAAAGGTACTTCTGTCATCCTTCCTTCTCATGTCTTAGTTTAGATAGATTTGAAAGGAAGTCAGTGTCCATGTTAAGCATTTTCTATCTAGAGTTAGGGTCAAGCTCTTAGAGGCGATCTACCAGTCCACAGGGAGATTTTCCTACAACAGAAACTGGCGACTCCACTGGGGAGATAGCCTCAAATCCAAACTTCTTGTTTGGATTTTTCTCCACATTGACCTTGTTCTATCCCTTGATTGTTTCATACCTAGTTCACTCCCCTTTTGATTAGTTTCATGAGCTGATTGGCTCCTCACCCTATCACACTCAGCATAATTGTCGAAATTGAATTGCAATTTTTCGATTTTTTGACATTTCTGGGAATTTTAGACCCTGGCGCCCCTGTACTAGTGTTAACAGAGTGCCAGCGCTCCCCCATAGCCTCGCACAGAGCACTATAACTCTCCTTTCCTTTGGAAACAGAGCGCCAGCCCTCTTTGGCTCAAAAAACCTTCCAGAATTGCTTTTTCTGGGTTTTGCTTCTGTGTCTCCTCTGCCGAGTAACCTTGTGAGTCAATGTGTCTTCCCTTTCATCCTTGACATCTGTCTCTTTGAAGAATAAACATCTTGTTAGTTGGATCTTGTAGCCTTCTTCACTATTTTCATTGAGTTTTTTCCTGTTGAGTGAAGTTTGAAACCCATGCATTTTTTTTCTCTCCTCATCAGCTGAGTAAAAACCCTGGTGAAGGTCATCAAAGGCCTACAGACCTCTTTATCTTGATTTTAGTCAAGATCATTGTTCTTCAACTTTTGCTTTTGGGTGTGAATTTTGTTTTTCTCTTTAATTGTTTCTTTTCTTTCACTTTTCGTTTTGATTGCTACGAAGGGTGTATTGTTTGTGTGACTTTTGCTTATGCTAGTTTGGTTTTCATTCATACAAGAAAGATAATTAGCAAGACGAGCATTATGTTGAATTGATCATCATTCATACGCAAACAATAAAAAGACATATTTATGATTGATTGAGCATATTAGAAGGCATTTAAATTTTTTTGCATTACATCAGGATTTGATTGAGAAAAAGAATCGTTTGAGGGCATTCCTTATTTGTGCTTGATTAGTGAAAATAACTCTCTCTCTCCCTTAGCTAGATGTTCATCGAAAGAAAATGACTGCTTTTCATATTTGATGCATTCTTTGGGTCTGAGTCATAATTCCATTTGTTTCACTTCCATGCACCCCTTTGCGTAAAGAACAGCCATAAAATCAATGCTAATTAAAAGTTATCTAGAACTTTTTCTTTTCTAGGATCCTCCACCAATAGTAGACTAGGCTTAATAATTTGGATTAGGGCTGTGAGCATAACTCTCCAAATTTTCCAAAACAAACAGTAGCATCCTGAGTTAGGGAGAGTAAATCCAGTTATCGTATAAGTCTGCCTGGGATCCCCCTCTCATACAGGGGTTACACATGAGGTCGCATTCAGGTAAGCTACGGGGACTAACCCTCCGTGGTTTAACTGATTGTGGTGGTCAGATCATATTATGGGGATCACTTTGAGGTAAATCCACAATTAATGCGTGGAAGCCTTTTAGTTGATTTCGGGCTTGATACCCTGCCCATACGTTTGGATCGGACTGTCGATTGTTCCTGCCCAGGGGCTGACTACGAATTGGTGACCTTAGTGGCCATAATCTTTAGGGTCTTACACAATGTAACGGTGATGGGAAGTCTCACTGTACCTGGAGCAGACATTGGTCAAACTCACTCGGGCTCCTTGGAGGGTAAATCCACAATTACTGCATGGAAGCTTGCACCAAGGCGTAAGTCTGTTAAGCAGGTCGCCATTGTAACTGTTCCACCCTATCCTTGCCCCTTCTGGACTTGATCATGCGACATTGGATTTCATCACCAACTAGTACGGTCATCAAAAGAAGGTCTTGTTTGCTTGGTTGTGATTCTTAGATTTTTTTTAGCATGTGCTATTTCTTTTCGTTAGTTGGCCATAGATTTCTTTCGCCGACTCTTTTCCGCCAACATCGACCCTCCACACCGCTCACAGAGGCTACAGGGACTTCATCCAGAAAATATGGAAGGAAACACCCCTTTACCCCCTCATTCCACGGAAGAATCCCCTCAACAGAGCGAGGTTCATAATATTACAACTTCCTAGGAAGAAGTTCCCATTCCTTTGGAGAATTTTCGAATTGTCTCAGAATCTCCAAAAGCTTATTTCATCCTGGAGGGATTCAAACAACAGATCCTCCACCTGAATTTTGCTGGAGAATTTTTCGTCATCAATCCTTCTGACATTCCAGCCTGGTCTTCTCAAAACCCTTTAGCCAGTGACCCTTTTTAGACTACGGACGTCGTTCAGAGTCCACCACGCTTGGTGTGAGATCTTTATGGAACAGGGGAAGGTGCCGATATACCTTTTTCCTATACTGTACCCCCAAATCACTTCACCGATACTACCACTTTTACAGCCACACCAACCGTTGGTCCGAACATACCATCCATTGGCCCAAGGTATACTATTCCCCTCCAGACGACCCATTCGACAATGGCCCCACACATTCCAACTATCCCCGCCGATAACGCGGTAGTTAATCAAGCCCCGATTGGCACACCTGTAACACCAATACCTACACTCCCTTTTGGATTCAGGGCTTTGAACACTTCTACTACCACCACTACCCAAACCACTACCCAAATTGTACTGGGAAGTTCCATACCTATCCAACAACCCGGAGGGACTGGCCTTGGTGGTCCTAACCCCATTGGTGGAACCCGTTAGTCATTTACATCTGGCTCTCAGATCCCAGGAACTCTACCTCAAACCGGGGGGAATCCTCCCTCCGGAGGACAAATTCCATTCGGAGGGAACCCTCATGCTGGGGGGCACCCTCCCACTGGAGGAAAAATTCCATTCGGGGGGCACCCTCATGCTGGGGGGCAGCCTCAATCCGGAGTACACCATCAACCACAAGGAAAAAATGTATCCGCCGCACCCAATCCATGGAGTGTCCCTTTTCAAGGAAACCCACATGCCTCCACGGGACAAAATGTTCAGACTCCGCAACAACCCCCTTATCGACAAATGCCAAACCCACCCTATAATCCACAAAACCCATCCAGTTATCCTCCGCTCACACATACTTCTCAAAACATCTCAAATCCTATGTACCTTGGTCAAAACCAACCTCACATGAGAGGGCCCACGAGTTATAATTATCCACATAACCTAGTATTGGGCCCCACTGGTGTCCCTCTGCCACACTAGCATTACCCACAGGTTAACCGACAACTACCTTTTCTAGCCACCCTGGACCTTCCAGACTTGTCTCGGTTAACGAATGATCCCATTTATCATTCTCTGGTTTGGCCATATATTCCAGCTAAACTTCCTTCTGATATCCCAAAATTCGACGAAAAGTCCAGAGAAGACCCAAACAACCACGTGATGACCTTCCATTTGTGGTGTTCATCCAACTCCCTCATGGATGATTCGATTCATTTGCGTCTTTTCCAACGAACATTCATGGGTTCCGCAGTGAAATGGTATATTGAATTACCACGCACATCCTTTCACGATTTCAACTCCCTTGCCATGTCCTTCCTCACACATTTCCAACTACCCATTCGATATGAGATGGGTACTGAACTATTAACCTCTCTTCGTCAGACAACTTCCGTACATATCTCCGATCATATCCATGAATGGAAACGACGACAAATGCTAATCAAAGCGGTCATCCCTGACCAATTGTTAGCAGAATGGTTCACGAAATCACTATTACCCCAGATTGCTCATGATGTTTCCATGGGTGGCATAGTCACCGAGGAAGAAGCCATCGCTCGGGCTCAGTACTTAGACTTAGTCTATTCATAATCCGGTACTCTATATGAGTTGATACCGAACGCTACCCGTGCCACTAACGATCCATCCAAACCATCGACTGCTTCGCATGCAGATAGAGTTATTGGCTCCGTCAAAACTCAATCTACTAACCAGTCTACTAGAACAATCCAGCGGCCCGCTTCCATGGCTTCTCCCAGTTCGACTGCACCCTCTTCTACCCCATGAAAAACTCAGGTTTCTTATGTGAATGTGTTCCAGTCAACCCCTTCACAACAACTTGGGGGCAAGAAGAAAGCGAGAAACAAACCAAAGAAGAACAACAACAATGAGCAACCCAAGACCCAACCGCAAACCCCTGCTGCCGGAAAACAACCACAACGAAAACCAAAATTCCCATGTCTCATTTGTGGTGACAATCACTACACTCGAGACTACCCACATCACGATGAAGTGGCCAAACTTTTCAAAGGAAATTCACAACCCGCTCTGCTCACTCAGCCTTTTCCACAGCAAAAATCTTTGGTTGCACAAACCCCCACGCCGGGGGGCAGTTCCAGCCAACCCCATGATGAGGCCTCGACAGGTGCCCACATTTACATGTTTAACGGAGTTAATCTAACAACTCACTCTATGACATATGACACGCCAGTTAAACCTGATAAGCCCAAGACCACTAACGGTTCTGCGTCAGACCCATTACCATCCTCTGTCATTCCTCCATCTGTTAGCCCTCCATCCGAGCCACTCCAGATTGATAAACCTTCTTTTGACTCCATCCTATGCCCTCCTAAGAGCACCATCCAGAAATCTACATTCAATCCTAATTCACGGGCTGCCCAAAACTACAATATCGTAGAAGATTTGGCCCAAGCCCCGTGTGCCATGTCTGCCTTGGAAGTTATACAACACTGTCCTAGCCAACGTAGAACACTCTTAGCCACTATTGGTGCTTTCAATATTGAGTCATCAAACTACCTCACGTTTAATCTGGATGATCACCAACCGCAACTCTCCCACCAGCTAGCTTTCCAAATCGATGTGGTTGTTCACAATCAACAAATCCACCGGACTATCCTGGATGAGGGAGCCTCCACCTGTGTCATGTCTCTAGCCTGTTGGAAAGGCTTGAAATCACCTTCACTTAACAAATCCGCTACCATGTTACATGCCTTCGACGGACGAGGTTTTCATCCTCACGGATTATTACAATCCTTAGCCATTCAGCTGGGTGGCAAAACTGTTACTGTTGACGTCGAGGTGGTCGACGCCCCCCTCGATTACAACCTACTACTTGGAAGAAGTTGGTTCTACGCTATGACTGTCGTCGCCTCATCAGTGTTTTGATGTGTACAATTCCCCCATCAAGGAAAAATTGTTACCATCGACCAGCTCGATTTCTGCACACCCGACGCTCACATCCCTGCTACCAACAACATTCCCTTTCTGGGAGACCACCTGGTTACGTATGAAAGCATTGGTGTTGGCTTATTGAAAGATTCTAGCCTCGTGGGTACCTTTCCTACACCACTTCCACCTACCGCACATCATATTTCCGTCGTCAATATGATTTCAACTATGCCTTATCAATCCTTGGAATCATCCGACCCTTGGGTTGTGCCTATTCCTTTGGAATTCAATGTGCTCGGGGACACAATGCCACTGAGCCCAGCTGAGGCCACATACGTAGCTATTTAATCTGCCTCTCCCTCTTCGAACACTTCACATTCATTGGCACCCGATACTTATTCGGTGCCCTCGTGGTTAGATTCCCTATCATATGTCGTTGATTACATTTCCCAAATTTTTCCTTCAGATGAATCTATCATGGAAATGCTTAGCATTGATGATCTGCCCTGGGATGACAACCACCATCGATCCTCTTTTCTTCCACCTTTGGAAGAAATCGAAAACATACGATCTGTCTTNCTGAGGGGAACATGGGTAACATCTCTACTATGGTCACGATTGACATTTCAATCAAAGAAGGTGTCGTGGAAAACATCAACCTTGGTGCTAATTGCACACCCGACAAAGTGGTTTCTTACACCGCTTTATTCAAGGAATTCCGTGATGTCTTCGCATGGAGTTATGAGGAAATGCCAGGGATCGAACCTTCGATCATCGTACATGAAATCAAAACTTACCCTGATGCGAAACCGGTTCGGCAAAAGCTTCGCCCAGTTCATCCCAAGAAAATCACAGCTATAAAGGCAGAAGTTGAAAAACTTCTAAAATCTGGCTTCATCTATCCCATCCCTTTAACCGAATGGGTCTCCAACCTTGTTCCGATTGCTAAGAAACAAGGGACCATCCATGTTTGCATTGACTATCGATACCTCAACAAAGCCTATCCTAAGGATAATTACCCTATGCCCTTCATCGATCAAATCATCGATAATTGCGTAGGAAGCGTAATCTTTTCTTTCATGGATGGATTTTCTGGATATAACCAGATTGAAATCTTGCCTACAGATCAACACAAGACAGCCGTCATCTTCCCTTGGGGAACTTTCGCCTACCGAAAGCTACCTTTTGGCCTTAAAAATGCTGGAGCCACTTTCCAGCGAGCCATGTCGTATGCTTTTCATGACATCAAACATATAGCAAAACCATATCTCGACAATTTACCTGCACATTCGTTAAACCGATCTGATCACATTGATAATTTACGCGCGATATTTCTGCGATGTAGGTTCTACCGTATTCGTCTGAACCCACACAAATGCATTTTCGCTGTCGAATCCGGTCGACTCCTCGATTTCATTGTCTCCAAAGATGGGATTAGGGTGGATCCCTTAAAGATCAAGGCCATCTTAGCCTTACCTCTACCTACCAATTTAACCCAACTCCAAAGTTTGCAAGGCAAAGCAAACTTTCTTCGCCGTTTCATTTGCAATTAGTCTAAGATCACTAAAGGATTTATACGTTTACTGCAAAAGAACGTCCCTTTCATATGGGATGACGCAGCTCAACGGTCATTTGACGCTCTCAAGAATGCTTTAACCCATGCACCTTTGTTACATCCCCCTGAATATACAAAGGATTATATCCTTTACTTGGTTGCTTATACTTCCACCATCGCAATGGTGTTAGTCCAAGAACACTGCAACGACAAAGAACATGTGATTTATTATCTGAGCAAGAGTTTATCTGGACCCGAACTCAGATATTCGCATGTTGAGAAACTGGCTCTGGTAGCCATCATCGCTGTCCAAAGGTTCTGCCACTACATCTTATTACGCACCACCACGGTAATCGCAGACTCCAACCCCATGTACCACGTCCTGACACGTCAAGTACTTGGGGGCAAATATTCAAAATGGATCGTTATTCTTCAAGAATTTGATCTTGAGTTTACGAAGGCTAAAGCCAAAAAATCCCTAGTGTTTTCCGAGCTTATCTGTGCTCTCCCTCGTGCCGATGAAAACATCGAACCTAGAGATTCTCTCCCCGATGAATCTCTCTTCCTCATCAGCACCTCTGATCCTTGGTACAAAGACATTCTCCTCTACCTTCAAACACAACGTTTTCAGCCCAACATCTCTCGCGAAGAGCGTCAACACATTCGTCACCACTCTCGCTGTTATATCATCCTCGGTGACACTTTGTATAGTCATGGTATCGACACCATCCTTCGGCGATGTCTGATTCATGAGGAGGCTGAACACGTTTTGAACGATTGTCACCTTGGCACCTGTGGCGGTCACCTTTCCGGAATGGCGACAGCCCAAAAAATCCTACGTGCCGGCTACTTTTGGCCCTCGATTTTCAAAGATTGTATCGAGGCTGTCAAGAAATGCCCACCCTGCCAAATCTTTAACAAGAAGGCACACACCCACCCTATGGCGCTGCACCCTATTATCGCCATCGTCCCCTTTGCCAAATGGGGCATCGATTTCATGCAGTGTAAGCCTACCTCAGCCGAGGGGCACGGTTACATCATTGTCGTCGTCGACTACTTCACCAAATGGGCTGAGGCTATGCCTACCTTCCTGAATGATGGTCATACAGCAGATCTATTCCTCTTCAACCACATCATAACTCATTTTGGTGTACCACGTGCCATTGTCACCGACCACGGTGCACACTTCAAAAACCATATGATGAGCGAGTTACATGTCAAATTGGGTTTTCGCCATGAAAACTCATCCCCTTACTACCCTCAAGCGAACGGACAAGTTGAGGCTATCAACAAAGTCCTAAAAACCATGATCCAACACATGGTGGGGGAAAACAAAACATCGTGGCATTTACAACTGTTCTCCGCTCTCTGGGCCTATCGCACCTCTGTGAAAAATTCAACTGGATTCACCCCTTTCCAGTTGGTCTATGGCATTGAAGCCATCCTACCAATCGAGTGTGAGATTCCATCACTCAAACTGAAAGTAGAACTCCTACCTCATACTTCTGCTGAAGAAGAACGACTTTTGTATCTATCCAAACTGGACGAAATGCATCGCGATGCTGCTCTCACCAATGAGGCACATCAAAAACGAATTAAAAGTCAATATGACAAATCCGTCCACCCTCGGACTTTCGTGGAAGGAGACTTAGTCCTTGTTTACGACCAAGCTCACGATAAATTGGGGACAGGAAAGTTAGAACCCATGTGGCACGGTCCGTACATCGTAAAACATGTCCTACATAAAGGTGCCTATGAATTAGTTGATCATGATGGAATTTCCCTAGGAGAGCCCCGAAACGGGCTTTACCTTAAGAAGTACTATGCCTAGATCACCTAGCATTTGTACTTTGTACATTATTGTATTTAGTTTTGGTGTGTCTATTTCTTTCGCGTGATCGAGTCTTTATCATTGCCACTCATGACTGTGCTTGTGTTTTCATGCACAGATGACGTCTTCCTTTCCTATCTTTTTTGGGTTCGCAGATGGCGCTAGCTGACATACCCAGAACATTGCTTCAGCAGCTTGGGTTATTTACCAATTTGACCAGGTGGTGAGTTCAAGAGGCATCTGTTTAGGACTAGTAACCAACAATATGGCAGAATATCATGCTGTCATTAGACTGTTGACCCAAGCTTCCTCTCTAGGTATCTCTCGCATCATTATTTACTTAGACTCCCAACTGGTGGTTTTTCAACTCAACCGCATATACGCTATCCGTAGTCCTATCCTGCTACACCTACACTTGCAAGTTCATCGTCTCGAATGAATGTTCGATTACATCGAATATAGACACATTCCGAGAGAACTTAATAGTGTTTCGGATTCATTAGCTAATTATATCATTGATCGGTATCTTTCCCACATATAAGATTCAAGGAAAGCAAAACTGTACATTACATGTAAATTAAAACACATCACAAACATCATCATGTACAAATCATTGGCATCATAAAAACTTGAAACTATATATATATATATATGGCATGACTGAAATGTTTGTATTACATCAAAAAGTGTGTAGAAGAGAAAAATATTGGGTCTGTTCACCCATACAATGTCGCCTGACAAAGCATACAAAAAGCATGATCACAGGAGAGACTCTAATCTCCCCGCACTACGTTGTGCTGTGAGTAACACACTACCGCATGCACTATGCGCCTCAACAGAGAATTAATATTCTCTGGTACTCCTACAGTGTGCCTCTGCAGATGTAAAGGCACTTCCCCCCTCCGCAGAGGAGGGATACCCATCGTAAGGCCTTGGAGGTTCCTCTCAACCACCCAGAGACCTACTGCTGGTACTGCCATATCTGTGGCAACCAGGGCACCTCCACAATGCCCTGGTACTGGTATATCAGCCAGGCGCACTGCTCCCTTGTCTGCATGTTGGAAACAAAACATCTATTAAAACTCTTTTACACACCCAAAAAAATATATACATCAAAAAACTTAAAAAACAAAAACTAGACAAGGTATGGCTTAGTCTCTTACCTGACTCATCCCAGTAATCCCCTGTGGGAAAAATCAAGTCCATACTCCCACGAAAGTCTACATCAGCATAAGGGAATTCCTCTATCCAGAGGTACTGTCGTCTCAGCCAGGCAAAGAAATCACCAGTGAAATGGAACTCTGACTCTGAAACTAGCCTTGGAGACAGACTAGTCCACCTTTCCATGCTAGGTTCATCCACTGGTCATACCGCTAGTGCTATCTGAGGCTGCATCTGAGGGATGCATTCTAGAAAAAATGAGACCAAAAATGAGCCATAGTCAAACAGCTTCTGACCAGTCCTGCACCGTGAGATCTGTTCCTTCACATTCTGAAGGAACGCTGCACTCCAGTTGAACAGTGTTGGTTCCAAACACTGAACACCATAGGCCACCTGTGATCTCAATCCTAGATGAGCACTAGTGCTACCTGTCACGCTTGTGATAGTGAATAGTATAGACCGGAGGGGCAAATCTCGAATATCCTTGATAGGGATCCTGCCCCCTACCAACCTTGCTCCCGGGATGCAGTGGCGTGCCAGATACACGTCCACTTGTTCAGGTAATGCCCTCTACCCAGTGAAAGATATGGGGACCCCTCTTTTTGAGAGGCCGGTCAAAAAGTACACGTCTTCTAACTCAATGGTTAAAAGTTGTGTGCTGATACGAAATCCCTGTTCCACAACATCCCAAAGGCCAATCACATGCTCAAGAAATAACATCTCTCTCTTCATTTTTTGCAACTCGAAGAACTTGAGAAAGCCACACGCTCGCAAAGCAGCCCGCATATGAGGACTCCGTAGAGCGACTAATTCATCCATCTCACGTTCCCTCTCTTTCCATTCAATCATGATTGCCAAAGTTACCTACAAAACCAAAAAATCAAGAATTTCATTATTCCCTCATTTTTTACAATTTTGACGATTTTCAAAAGCATTTTAAAATATGAAACAACATGCCCACATCATCTAAAAACAACCACTCACTCTTTTTAACCACCACGCCCTTTAACATTTGTCAAATAAAAACGTTTTTAAAAAAATGCAAAACGACTTTGGGGGATGCGTGGGCATTTGGGGATATTTTTTATGAATTCTTTTACTAAAACTGACCTGTCTAATTGATCACAAGGGTGTAGACATCCTAACCACCCTTCTCTAAAGCATTTTTTGTAAAAGAATCCCCCTATTTTATTAATTTTTAAAAGAGGCCGATTTGGTTCCAAGTGGGGTGACTTAGGGCTTTGTGTTTTAAAATAAATAATGCTATGAAAATGGATCTAAGACCATGCAATTGAAAGAACAAGGGATGGACACCTACCTGGTTCGAACGGTGAGCAAAATGATCAATCGTAGCTCCAGCAATGAGAAAAACAAGATTTGCTTCAAAATGAGATTCACCACTACTCCAAAAATCCTTGCAAAATGAAATGGTAAATGAATTTTCAAATCAATTGTTATTTATAAATTCTCATTTTTATAAGGTATGGTCATTTTTGGGTTTCTCTAATGATGTAATGGCTTCACTAAACTCTGGTTTGTAGCTTTGGCATCACAGGTTTTCTGGCAGTCCTGATGGATTATTCACCTTGTCGCACTTATGAGCATAGTCTTAGTTCATTCTCGAGCTCAACAATGTGAGAATGTAACCAGGTAAAATTTTATCTCTTTTACGGACCCATATGGATACGAACACACGAAAAAGGAACCCCCCTGGAGTCTCCTTTAAACCCTTTTCAGACTCTCTAAATATGAAAAGATTGTCGAGTGATCTTGCTTCCTTTCACACTCATTAAAAGGTCAGAAAGGGCATCTTACAAGTGATAGTTTAACCCTTTTTTGGTCTCATTGGACTACTGTACAAAAAAGGAACTAAGAGAGTTCTCTTTTAAGTGTTTTTCCAAACTCTATAATCCTAAAAAACCTTCAAGTTTTCTGTCTTTGGACTCGTTAAAGCACACATCGACAGACCCATATGGGAACGAACCCTTACTTCTTCCGGTTCGTTAAACAAAGGAAGAGGAACTTACTGAAGGTGAGTTATATTGAGCATGTGTTATCCTCCTCGAGCTAATTAAATCAAAAAGAGGTACTCATCTATCTGGATGGGGGAAAAATTGAAAGGAGCAAGCCAAGCAGTCTCTTGAGAACATCATCCAGCACTTCTTAGAGTCGCCCTTGAACACGACACTTTGTCACTTTGCACATATCATAATCCACTGAACCTCTGCACTGAGCCAATCTTTTGAGTTCCTTTCACTCCTTTGGGTCACCTGACGCAAGTCCCAGTATCCATTGCATAATATTGGTCCATGTCATGTTTTGTTGTTGTGCCTCAGTGTTCAAGGGAAGTATTCACCTCGAGAGTCAGCCATTCTAAGTATCTTGCCTCAAAACCTATGTCAGTCCATGTCCATTTGATCTACCAAACACATATCCATGTCTATTTCATGTCGTTGATGGGGGATACATCAAGGCCCTCCTTCGACGAGTCTATTCCTGTCGACTCCAACACATTATCTGGGAAATAGACTTAGAAACCAGTTAGTACTTTGGGACCTACATGCCTCAATGGTAGGCCTCCTCACATTCGACAGTAGGTTTACATCATTGACCTCTGATCGAATGATTTCATGAGTGTTCGACCTCAGCTCATCTATTCACATTCGCTGGAATGTACTAGGGTACCTTGGGAATCATTGACATTAATGGTGATCTCCCTCGCACTTGTTAACGGTTCACACCATTGACCGGTAATCAAGTGGTTTCTGCCATGTTCGACATCAAGACATCTATTCACATGGTTAGAGTCGTACCACGTTGGGATTGGCAAGAAGACCCTGGGTTGAGTGATCACTTTGATATATGATTTGCCTAGGCTGCGAAGGAATTTCCATTGGACAAAGAACACATACACTGTTACATAGATCTACTTTGTATTGTTCGTGGCTATGTCTTGTCATCTCGTAGATCCACTGTGTATTCTTCGTGGCTACAATCAGTCCGAGTCATCAGAGTATAGATCCACATTGTAGCTTCGGTGGCTATACCTTTTTATCAATACAATTATGGATTTGCAGTGTATTTTATGGCGGCCATATCCTGCTAAGTCTTGATCACCCAAGCATAGGTATGCATGCCTTGGGTTTTGAAATATGTCATGATACTTGTTGGATGTTTGTGTGCATCTTCTATCAGGTTCTCCGAGTATTGCAGATTTAAAGCTGTCATATGCTGATATAAAAATATGCTCATCATTTTTTAATCTTTCAAAGGAGGCAATCTGATCTTGATAACTATTATTAACCATGATGTGCATATATCTCTGATCATCTCTTTGCTTATTATTTCTGTTGCAATTTTCCTTTGTCTGCAAAACTGAAATTTGATGGCTGCCCTTAGCATTTGTTGCAAATCCGAAACTGTCACCCATAAACATTGGCAAACTAAGGAAATCTGAAATCTTCAGGTTTTCTGAAAAGTATAAGTCCATGAAAACTGCTACTGGATCCTGAAAAGGAAAATAAGTAACATGTTGCTCCTCGGAAAATAGTTGCACATCTATGGTAGCCTCTTGCTCAATCATGGTTGTTCCTTTGTTGGAAAACTGATCACCTTCTTGTTCCCTTGATCTCAGATTTTGATCATCAATCATCACAACTTCCTCTTCAGAAAAGTTCTTAGAAGATGATGATAAGACAGTATTAAAATCATATGAACAAGGATCAGTTAAAAACATATAATTTCCTATGCAATCATCAGTCATCATAGGCTCTTCCTGATTTACAAACTGATCATAAGCTTCACATGCATACCTGTCTCTGGAATACTCAGCCAACACTGAAAAATCTAATTCTGAATCTGACATGTACTCACCTTCAAGCTGTTGTTCCTTATCTGCTTCATACTCACTGCTTTCTTGCGCTGAATCTGAAATGTACTCACCTTCAAGCTGTTGTTCCTTATCTGCTGCATACTCACTACTTTTTTGCTCTGAATCTAAAATGTATTGACAGTTTACTTGCTCATGCACCTGCAAATTTTCAAAGAAATCTCGATCTCGTATCCTTCTGGAAGCATGAATGTTCTCCTCCACCTCTTGAGCATCTTCAAACAACTGGATTAAGGATGGAGACTTCCGTTATAACAGAAGAAGGGAAAGTTCTAAATGGAGACCTATAATATAATATATCATGGAAAACGTCTCTATAGGCTGGACCTCCAAAGGTATGTCATGATAAATACGGTAAAACCTTCTATTAAAAACATGCAAGGCTTCATCCTGCTCTCGTTTGAAAGCATAGAAATCAGCGAGGTAAGAATATAAAGATTTGTATTCGCCCCAATACTTTAGGAAAGCATTAGAGAAATCAATCCAAGAGACAATTGAATCATCTCTTAGACCCATGAACCATGCAGCAGCATCTCTGATTAGAGATTTAGAGAAAAATCTCATGATTACATCTTCGTGAACAATTTGAAAACGATCAACAAAATCCTCAAAGTATTCCAAATGCCTCTCAGCTGAAACTTGATTCTCTTCGAAAAAACAAGGAAGATATTCATAATAGTCAAGAGGATAAGGATGAAGGGGATGGGGCAATTTTAAAGGCCTAAACATTTTCATCCTAATCTTGGTTTGAAAGGTAGTGTTCTGCTCATAAGGGATACAATGTTGATGAAAAGGTTCAGCAGTAGTAACAGCAGGCACTGAAGTCTGAGTATACTTGGAGTCAATTTCAATTTCGACAAAGTGAGAAAAATGATCAAATGCAAGAGGAATTGGAATACAAGACTCATTTTTAAGAGCAAGTTGTGATGAGGATATCAAATCAACATCTATAGCACAGGGTTGTGGAGTCTCTGTTTCTTCTAAAGATGGATAGATGAAAACATGATGGTAGTCTTCTGAATATACAAAACAGAAAATGATTCTCTTTACATGTAAAGGGAATAACATGAAAGAGTTAATAAAAAACAACAATAATTCATGAAGCAGACTGATAAACTGATATCTAGATTTAAAATGTAGCCTCTTCATCTCTTGTTAAATGGATCCTCCCAGTGGAGTCTTATTCAAACTCAGATGGATCAGGGAAAGAACAAGCCTTTGCAAATCTGCCCTAACAACTGGATTAGATTTCCTCACCTTTCACAAATGGTCTTTTAGGACACTCTTTTCAACAAGCAGACTAGTAAGGATATAGATATTCTTCTCTATTTGTGAAGGATGGAAAAAAAGGAGCACTTCTCTCCTAAGGCCAACTTGTAAGACTTCTTTCCTTGGGTTATACACAATGTCGAACTCAGAAATCAGGTTTGTAATTTCAGAAACTAATGGAGGCTGTCACCCTTCAGGTTTTCTGTTTCAATTTTAGATTTCTGAAAACATGAAGATTCAGAAAAATAGGCTTAACAGAAGATGGTCTAGATACAAATAAGAAACAATACCTCTTGAAATCCCTGAGGTAGATAATGTGCAGATCTAAAAATCTATTTCTGTAAGGCTCGTCTCCTTCTGATGATCTTTTCTAGATCTATCACGGGTCTTCAATGGAGTCGCCACTGAATTCGTTCTTCATGGAGTTGCCAGATAGATGATTACAACCAAATGATGTCCAGACTTTGTCTATCATCAAAGCTGGATCTTGTCGTCTCCCAAGGAATCTGAGCTTCAATCTCTTGTCCCCGGCAACGGCACCAATTTGTTATCACTCCAAGAAACTCCTTAGGGTTGTAAGCTAAGGATTCTTGGTAACTTATAAATAATGGTTTTTTGGTATTTTATAGGTGGATCAATGAGATAACAAATCATAACTTGAGTACTCAGACCATAAATGGGTAATCAAATGAACAGAGCTCTCATAAAACAATAATCAGATGGTAAATATTAAGTGAGTGAGAAGACAGAGCTAACAAGACAAATACAATCTGTAGGGCTTATTAAACTATGTAAAGCAATTTTAAATAAATTATGAGCTGACTGGTGAGATGACAGTCACTGCAGCTAAAAAATTTTACATAAAACAGAGAGAGACAGGTGAGGAATCTGATATTGTAGAAGAGATAAATCTATCTTTGTATTATCTTTCAAGTCTGCTTACAATCATAGTATAACAAGTATCTGAAATCGAACCTCTCTCATTCATCTTCCTTCTGTAGCTTTATAACTTAACAATTTAGTTATCAGATCCTAAAACTATGGATCTGAATTTCTAGAAATAGTAAACAAACAACGTTTACAAAGGAATAGGAATAGATCCTCAAAATAAGGTAAATCTTTATCTGTTGGCCCTCAAAATGTGGTTGAAATCTGATGATGTGTAGCTCAGCCTCCCAAGGCTCTCTGGTTTGATAATCTGATGATGAAATTCAAATTATGTGATGTGGCTCCCAAAACCCTGAAATTCTGCCTCTTTTAAAGATGGTAAATGACATTTGTACACCTTTTCTTCTCTTCATTTTCCAAAAGTGGCTGATTAGATAGATTTGATAATTCATTAATAAAGCCTTAGAAGAGGTTTCAATTCATTCTCATGCAAAAATTTACGATCTGGGCGAAAATTGTAACATTTTGGCCATGACAGGCTTTCACCAGCTTATTTACTGACAAATCTGCTCCTAAGCTGGTGAAAGGCGGCGCTTTCACTGGCTAACTAGAAAAAATTTCGGGGAATTAGCTGGTGAAAAGAGCACACTTTTCAAATTTAAATTTATCGGTCATAGAAAATTAGTTTTTGATGCTTGAATAGTCAATCGACATCTAGAAATCCTAATCTTTCCAATGGTGTTTTCAAATATTCATTTGGAGCTCAGGAAGGGATTGAAAAGTTCCCTACAAGTTTAAGCATCATTCTTTCAAAAATGCCAGTGCATTTTTTATCGCTAACAGGAAGGACAGATAGTCCAATTCTTTTCTCAACAAAGAGCCACTGTGTCTTCTTGCCATTTGCAATTCAAAACCCCAAATGATTCATACAATTGTGGGTGATGTGTGTTGGGGAAATGATGCGGCGATTTGATGTCACCAGCCATGTAGTATTGTTCCTATACCTGGGATGATGGGTTCAAATTTTCCATTTCCGACGCCATGATTGTGAAGCATGAGTTACTGAACGAGATCCACTTTGCAATCCAATTTAGATGTGAAAATTGAGTTTCCCTGATTGTTCACTTTCACCAACGCATCATTCTTGATTGCATGACGTGGGCTGAACATATCATCATTAGATTTTTTACAACGTGGATAAAATGCACTTGATCTCTGCTTTCACCAGCGCACAACCTGTGAGAAATGCTCCTTAGCTGTTGAAAGTCACCACTTTTCTCCAGTGCACACCCCGTGAGAAACGCTCTTTGGATGTTTGAAAATCCCTGCTTTCACCAGCTCACGACCTGTGAGAAATGCTCCTTAGCTGTTGAAAGTCGCCACTTTCACCAGCTAACCATCATCTTTTAAGAACGCATTAGCTGTTGAAAACATTTTATGAAAATTTTAAAGAGAGGACCTTTATGGGTCATCTTATTTCTAAGACAAAAATCAAAAGCTAAGTCTTGCAGCTAGAAAAACTCAAAACCAATTTGAGAAAACTACCAATAGCCATGCTATCAACCACAAAATGCAACCATGGTGACAGATTCATTTTGGGAGCTAACACCACCTTTCACGAGATGATCGTCATCGTATTCGCCACCAGGCCCCCTGCTACCTCCTCATCGAAGACACTTATATCGGTGAGGGGTCGACACCATTCTTCATCGATGCCTAACTATTGATGAGGTCGATAGAGTCTTGAAGGACTGTCATAGCAACGCATGTGGGGGCCATCTTTCGGGAATGACCACTACTCAGAAACTCATCCGAGCAGGCTACTTTTGGCCTACATTATTTCACGATTTCATTCATTCCATGAAACGATGCAAGAAGTTCCAGATTTATGCCAACAAAGCATGAGCACCACCTGCTCTTATTCATCCAGTCATTACTACTGACCCCTTTTGTAAATGGGGCATCGACTTCATGAATTGTAATACCCCCTCCAGAAATGGGCACAAATACATTGTTGTCGCAGTCGATTACTTCACAAAATGGGTGGAATCTATGCCCACTTTCAACAATACCGCTAACACCGCAACGCGTTCTTTCTTTAAACACGTCATATCCCACTTTGGAGTACCACTCCAACTAGTTTTCGATCATAGGAAACACTTCGAGAATGAGATTTTTGTTGAACTCTCATCTCGGTTGGGATTCTCCCACGAGTTTGTCTCACCATATTACCCTCAGTCTAACAGACAGGTTGAAGCAGTTAACAAGGTCCTCAAGACCATGTTACAATGCACGGTTAATAAACATAAGACCAATTTGCATCATATGTTATTTTCCGTGCTATGGGCTTATCGTACGGATGTGAAAACAGCCACTGGTTTCACACCATTTCATCTAGTCCATGGGGTTGAGGCCACTCTTCCCATCGAGTGAAAAATTTCCACCTTATGCACCGCAATTGAGCTATTACCCGACACTGCTCCAATGCAGCAGCGCTTTCTGAACCTAGAGTCCCTAGATGAAGATCATCGATCTTCATTACAGAAAAATGAGGCAGCTAAAAAATGCTCAAAGGCCACCTTTTATCACCATGTCAACCTTCGCTCATTTCACGAAGGCGACCTCGTCCTTGCTTACGATATCACTCACGATACCTTTGGTCATGGAAAATTCAAGTCACTAGGGCATGGCCCATACATTATCCAACATTGCCTCACCAAAGGTCCATACATCCTGGCCTCTCCCAAAGGCCTCTCTCTCAAAGAACCCATCAATGGGTTATACTTAAAGAAATTTTATGCCTAAGAATAGCAATTCTACTTTAGGTTATTTATTTTATAGTGTTTTTCATCTTTTTTCCATCCTTCACCTCTAAACTATCATTTGTGCTATTGACAGATGCTTCATCCACTGGCCTACCACATCGGTTACGCCAACGACGCCAGTCATTGGACACAAAATCTCACTTTGGCAGCTTGGGCCTTCTATACCCCCCCACATGAAATGCTCCATTTGAGCGGCATATGTTTGGGTTCAGCCACCAACAACCAAGCTGAATACACTGCCATCATTGGCCTCCTCGCTGATGTTGAGCATCATCGTATTCGTCACCTTAGCGTCTTTCTGGACTCTCAACTAGTCGTTCACCAGCTCAACAATGTGTATCGCGTCCGCGATCCTTGCCTCTTTAGCAAATACCTGCAGGTTAGACTTTTATCTCAATATTTTGATTTCATTACATTTACACATATTCCAAAACAATTGAATCAAATTACAGATAACTTAGCTAACATTGTGTTAGACTGGCATATATTGCATCAAGATACCTCTACACATACATAAACATATCAAAAACCTGTCACAGCATATATAGATTCGACAGCATCAACACATTAACAAAACACATGTAAACATCACATAGATCTCAAAATTTATACTCATGTATATATAAGTTAGTCTAGAGTGCCATCCAAATGTTTACATACAAAAATACAAGTATCCGTAGGCCAGTGAAGCACCTCGGTACAAAATGGGCTCACCAGCCTATATACAAAAATACAAAAATACATAGAGCACCACTCAAGGTGCCTCTAGAGCACCACCTCCTGCCCCTCCCTCAAGAGGTGTTCCCCCACCCGCTATAGGTCCCTCCGAACCGAGAGGTAACCGTCTGGTCATAGCAGCACCTACTACTGCTGCTCGTCATACCATGGCCCGCCACAGTGGCAGAACCCCCACACACTGCTCCAGGATTCCCTCATCCTGGATACGTGACCACATGCCCTTAGGCATGCCTTGTAGCACCGCCTCCAGGCGGCGGAGAATATCCTCAAAATTTTCTCCGGCATCCATCGAAGGAGCATGTGATGGCCCGACACCTGGGTCATCAAACCGACATCTCCTTGTTACTCTCTCAGGCTCAGCTGGTCTCGCCTTAGCTTCCTCACACCAACATCTCTGTCCTACCCACAACCCTCCCCGTGGTGGTCTCCCTAGCTCCTAGCGAGATGGTGCCCTCAGCAACTCAACCTCGCGCCTACGAGGTGCCACATCTGCACATACACACAACCAAACAATAGTATCAGCATCTATACCATATACATATGTCATGCTATCTCAAAAAATATATATATCAAACTCATAAACATACCTCGATGATCAAAAACCTCCCCTGGAGGTAGTACCATGTCCGGATCACCTCGTAAGTCAACACCAGCATATGGAAACTGCAGTATCACCTACGGCATCTGCCGCCACACCTGCATCACCTCAACTGTGAAGAAGTGGCTGCCCTCGCCATCATCGTGGTGAAGCAAAATAGTTGACCACCGCCTCAGTCAAGGCTCTCACGCCCTAGTAGCACCCAATAAAATCCTAGGGTGCAACATAGGCACCCTCTCCAAAAACCAGGCCACTAGGATGGACCTAAAGGAAAAACCTCCTGTATCAGTGGACCGACAATGGTCCAGTTGTCCTACCATCCCAGCATGCAGCATAAGCCCGCAGGCAAAGTGCTCACCATCCAGTACCTTCTCCATAATACTCAACTGACCACCATTGATCCGCTGAGTCGTAAGGGACCCATACATCCTCACAATCATCACTGCTATACAGTGATGTGATAGAGCATCCATCGCCCCGATGCTCACGATAGAGATCGACATAAAGGTTTCCTTGGAACAGTATCTCTGACCCACTATCAGTAATGCCACATCAGCAGGTAACACTGACTTCACCGGTAAGGGCATTTGCTGAAACAACAGCCCAGTCAAAAAATATATATCCTCCACTACAGTGAAGGTGATATTCTCTCCCTGCACAATAAAAAAATGCAAGTCCAGACACCACATCCAGATAAGGAACTGCAGGAGATACACCTACACCCATATCAACGGGCACTCAAAGAACTTCAGTAGCCCATAGGCTGCCAAAGTGACATGTACCCCTGGATCCTCAATAGCCACGGCATCTCTCATCTGGGACCAATCCCGCTCTCACCAACCAACCGACATCACGCAAAATGATTGCCTACAGTCACACAAAACAGTCCTAGGTTAGCCACATTGACCATAAAAAACATTCAAAAGATAAGTTTGACACCCATCAACCTTGCCCCCAAGGCACAGCTGTTTAACCTGCAGGCGTGCACACATGCGTGCCTGTTCACCCCATAGGCATGCATGTATGTGTGCCTGTTCACTCCACAGGCATGCCTATCCATCCCATAGGTGCGCATGCATGTGCGTCTGCTCACCCTACAGGGGTGCCTCCATGCACCCCTATCACGAACACAGGCATGCATCAAAGTGCACCTGTTGGCTACATAGCTGCGCACACATGCGCGGTTGTGTAGCCAACAGGCATGCACATAATGCACGCCTTTGTCCCCCTTACGGTCGCCCCCATGTGCAGCTATCTGGATAGCAAGCATGCACTTGTGCGCACATATTTTTGGATCACCCGTGCACTTGGGGGCCCACACCCATAAAACCCCCTGTACAACCCTCCGTACAACCCCTGCCCAAAAATGGAAAACCTAATTCTATGTAGGACGATCAGACTACTAACCTGAAGCTCATTGGTCCTCGATCGGCTGCCTCGTTCTCCCAGAATCTCCAAATCTCCTCTGAATACCTCTCGTCCAGTCACTCTTGCAGCAAGTACAAATGAGGTGGAAATGTGGTCCCTACAACTATATATAGGCCTTTTCGCCAAACTTCCACTCACCATTCTGGGAGCTCCAGGTGTCCATTCTTCAATCCATCTTCAGCCATGGGATCAACATCCCGTCATCTGCATCAAGATATTCCCTGGGCCACTTTTCATCCTGAGTCCTTGGGGTGCCATTTTTTCATACCTGGACCAGGTATGCATGCTCATATTCAAAATTATCAAATAAATGCTCGTATGTTCAATTCTCTTCAGATATTGTTCACGTCAGGTATTTGGTTTTCATGTGTGCAGTTACTTGGTCATCATACATCAATGCAACCCCTTTAGGTATATACTCAGCACTGGCATGTAGTCATTCCCTCTGAATCTCACTTGCATCTCCAGTCACACCCTCTGACATTTTCCTCTAGGATCCCCATCTTCGGCTCTGCAGTACCAACACCTCCTTTTGCATCTTCGGTACTATCACTCGGTAGCACTCTTACCCACATGAGTTATCCCATTCATAGCACCCTTTTGCGCCTTTGACACTCATGCTGTTTTTTTCAAAACCCTTTAGGGATGGGAGTCCCAATAGTATTACATCATGTCGTGAATCAGCCACATACTCCTTCTCCTCATTTTGCTAGCTTTCCTACCAGACTCTCAGATTATCTCTTCAAGGTTCTTTTTTTTACTGCACCTCTGCAGTATCATGAACCCTCCATTTCATCCACAATTAGTTTGCCCCTCTACAAATTTCCCTTCATTTCACCTACCTCATACAGAAACCCACCCATGGGGCCCCCACCCTCCACCAGTTCTCCAAGCAAATTGCACCCTACCCGGGCCAACCATATTACATCGGGGCACCCGTTTCTGTATTTGTACACTCATCCCAAATTATTCTTTATTTTTTGGTACATTGTAAAAATCCTTTGTTTCCAGCATTTACATTACCTTTTTGTCATCACCTTTGGCTACCTTCTTCCCTTTTTGGCAAACACAACCCATGTCGCCCTTGGTTGGGGCACTCCTTATCATATACCCCTGTTGACATCATCCATATACTCTGAGTATCCCACAGGTCACTTACCTCTGCCCTCTGAGTTTGTTCACTTTGTCCCGCCTCTGGCACAACTTATCCCCTTTCTTGTTGTCCCCATGACACTCGACCTCGTTGAACGGTTGCGGCCACTTTTACCTCACATATACCCCCAACCAAGGGCAGTCTTGAGTCTTCCTACATCTTGACTTCGTCCATGTACCTCCTCCAATTCCTAACCTCACCTAGTAGATTTCACGAATCCATTTACTTCTTGGAGTCGTGTCCCCCTTTTTTGTCGACATCAGCACAGTTTCCAGAAGGGTGACAGTATCTTGACTCTCATTACCTTTCCAATGAGAGGTCTCAGATGGCACAAGGAGAAGCACAATTGCTCCCTGTTGTCATTGACCACCATAAAATTCAACTTCAACACTTTCTCATGTTATGGTGGGTCTTACTTTGCAACTATTGCAGTTATTTCTTTTATTTTTCTAAAGATCTTTGAACTTGGCTGGGCTATCAATGCCTGCAAAATCCATGATACTTCTTACAGATATCATTGCCTACTATTCAGAGTATGTTCCTCCGCAGAATTGTCTTCTGCCTTTATCACGACCGCCCCCGAGGTCGTTGTAGTTGTCTACATCAACACCTCATTCCTTTTTGAGTTACATGAAACGAGCATGGGGCATGCCCGCCTCATTTGTACACAGTTTATTTTCACACACCTTATGGAAGGTCGGGTTCTACAGGTTCCCTTCTCCCTCCAACAGGTAACTCTTGACAATCCCACTATCACTCTCTCTTACAACAACACTCTCAGTAGAAGAAACATTGATGGATTTCTGCTATACGTATGCTCCTAACCTCATCCATCAGGGGGCATCTGTTATCACTGAAATTTCGTCTGCAAATGGTTACAAGAATTTAGCATCGTCAAACAGTTATGAGGTCACCCATGGACCAAAATTACCACAAAATCATTTCCAAAGGGTCGAAAACTATGCAAACAGTGACAAAATTGAAAGGCACTATGCATACACAGGACGCGCATGCACATGTGCAAAACAGAAATGCAGGAATCACGCACATGCGCATGATGCACGACTGTTGTTGCAAAAATCCATGCACCTGAGAAACGACGCATTTATGAGAGTGGTCGGCATCCCACCCACTTCTGGTTCAGCTTCCAAGTTGATTTGACACTCAAATATGGACTGGATTCGACTGGGTGGCTAGTCAAAGACCTAGAAATTCCCTAATTAGCCTCTTTACACACTACAAACTAGTTGGACAATACCTCAAAGAAATGCTATAAAAAGACCATGGATGCACTTCATTTTTCAAGGAATTCAATAGCAAAGTTATGATGCCACTATTCTCTTGAGGAATCCTCTATTCTCATCAAGAGTATACTAGCATCATTGCATTGGGCAATCCATCTCACCCCTTGAGTGGATTAGCAAAGAATTCTTTCACCATTTTCGTTTTCAAAGTTGTAAGAAGAGCTTATTTGTGGGGGTCCAAGAGCCCTCCCTTGGAGGAAGAAGGGACTCATAGTCCTCTTTCTTCTCGTTGTTTTCTTTCACTAATATCAGCCTTACCATTGGTGACATGGGTCTCATTGTTTCTTTTGTCCTTATGTCCTTATGTTCATTAATTTAGTTGTTGTTTTATTTCTTAGTTTATTTCTTAGTTGTTCTTTTATATTTCTTTCTCTAACCCTTTTCCTTACAGTTGTCATGCTTAGCAAACCCAACTAAGCTTGCAAGCACCTCTATTTTGCTCACTAAGGTGATGAAAAAGGCACTATAGTAGGCTTCTCCTTTCTTGTTGTGGCTGTCTTCTTCTCTTTCCATTTCCCTGCATCCTTTCTTTGCCAAGTATATGTAGAAACACTATCACCAACATTCCCTTTACTTGATTCAATGTGAATGGCTTGTACACATACTTCATCAAAGTTAGAAGGATTTAGCATAAGAATAGTGTGCTTAAGATAAGAATGTAAACCACCAATATATTTTAGGAGTGTCTCTTGTGTATATAATGGAATACCTAAATTTAAAGCTTTCTTATGAAATATCTGAGTATATTCTTGTACACTTTGACCTTTTGATTGCCTTAAACATTGCCAATTCATCATTTCTTGTTGCATGTAAGCTAAAGGGTAAAACTGTCGTTTTAATGCAATAACAAAATCATTCCAGGAAGAGATTGTTTTACCACTTTTCTTAAGATCATCTCTAGTTCTGCTTTCCCACCATATGAGAGTTGTGCCTCCCAATTTGAGACTTGCTATTTGGATCTTAGTTTCATCATCAACAATATTTTGTATCCTGCAATAGACTTCTAATTGTCTCACCCAATTATCTCTCTTTTCTGCATCTAATTCACCATCATAAGTGGGTAATTGAAACTTTACATCTAGCTTTAATAATGACATATAAGAAGAATGATGAGTTTTTTGCTTATCCTTGGAGGAATGTACACTTGCTTCATTATTAGATGATGAGGATGAAGGAGACGAAGGTTCCAAAGGTCCGCCACCTCCAACTCCTCCTTTTGCTCTTACCGAAGATTCACCTTCTTCATTGCCTTGAAGCCTTCATTGCCCTCTTTCATGATAAAGCTCCTCTACCATGGCTTGCATCAATTTAAAGTCCTCGAAGAAATCATCTTCAGTTTTGTAGGGACCCAATTTCTGTGGCAAAGACATCTCTTGCTTATGCGGTCGCCTTTGAATCTCTGTGTCAAGAGCCTCAAGTTGGCCTTCTCCTCGCTTGATCTTTTCTCTCATGAGCATCCAATGATTGCAATTCCTATCAAACCTTCACAACCAAATGCTCTGATACCATAAACTTGATCCAAAAAATGAAGGTATTATTGATAAATCGCAAGTTAGTTTAATGTACTTTTTGCATCGGATCATTAAGAATGTGAAATACATAAACTTGTTATCTTGTTTGCAGAATATCAAATGTGACTTTTACTTGATTATTATTAATGTATAAATATATCAGCCAATAATATCCATGCTTCAAATTAATATAATAGAACAAAAAAATAGAAAGAGAAATAGAGACAAGAGGTTGATAACGGAGTTCACCAATCGTTGGCTACGTCTCTGGGCCTGCTTCCAAGTGGAGGACCTCTTTATTGCTCTTTAAAAATGCTCAAAGCTCTCTTACAATGATTTTTGTTGTTACATTACATGCTTCATGTCTTCTATGCAAGACCTCCTTGCTCAGATTCATGCATGCACCATCAAAATCATCTCAACAACATGAGAAAAATGCCTCAAAACATGAGAAAAGGCCAAAATTTACAAACTGCTACTTCAAAACCCTGCATCAAAAAGTCTCCTCCAAGCTTCAAAAATCTTGTTTCTTATAGTTTTCAAGGCTCATATGAGGAATCCCAAATTCCCTCAAGATCTGGCCTCTTTCTGGGATCAAATCCCCCTTTAAATGGCCTAAAATCCTCAAAAAAATCATTTTTTGGGCATAATATCAGTAAAAAATCACCTCTGTATAGTTAAAAAACCACTTTAAAACCAAAAATGCAAAGTATCCCCCAAGACAAAGCGCATTCCCCCTACCATGTCACATGGGGCCACATGGCCAAGTGCCAGTGCTCCAAGTGCTATGCGCCAGCCCCCTTAATTGTTAGCTCCTGGTTTTGGGGCGCCTTCCATGGGATCTGGGCTAATCTTCCCTTGGGTGCGCCCAAAATTAGCCCTTCAACGTGCACCTATAATGAAACCACGTGCTGGGGATTATTCCTAGCTCCCTTGTGCCCTCCTTTGGATATTTGACCCCAAAACTATAGGAAAGTGGTTTTGTTTCATAAATCTAACTTCTGGCAGGTTGGTAATTGAACTTTTCCAAAGACTTGGAGCTAGCCATGGGTCAGAGGTTTGAATCCCATGGACCCACAAATACTTTTTACATGCCAAATAGTATTGAAGTGCCACGTGGATTCCCATGTCTGGGCCATGTGGCACTTATTCATTTTCCAGTTGACCATTGACTTTTGCCATAGAAGAATCTGATTGTCGTGCGATATTTTTCACATCCGAAGTCTGTTTTGAGGAAATAAATATATGGCTGGAATCAGCGCAACGAGTCGGTCGCGATGGAATTGGTTTCACACAATTTTGAGAACTTTGATTTTTGAGCATTTTCTGAGCCTGGGGGGCCTCCTAGATCACCAATACATCTTCGGGGTCCTCCTTGACCTTAATTCCACCATTGTCACTCTAATTCCACAAGAAAACAAAGCAGTGGAGCCTAGTCAATGTTGCTTGATTTCCCTATGAAATGTAGTTTACAAAATATTCTCCAAATTCGTCTCTTCTTGATTAAATCTCCTCTTTCCCTTCTTAATTGGTTCTAAGAAATCTGGATATGTAGAAGGAAGGAAAATATTGGACAACGTCACCCTTTCCGATGAGGTAATTCACTCCTTAAATTCAACCAATTCCCCATGGGATGCTCATTAAATTGTATTTATCCAAAGCCTTTGACAAGCTTAGTTGGCAGTACATTTGTTTTATCCTCCTAGCCTTTGTTTTTCACCATGACTGGGTTAATTGGATCCTGTCACTCATTTCATCCACATTTTTTCCCTTATTGATCATTGGATCCCCTTTTTGTCCAATTAAACCTTCTCATGGTATATATCAAGGTGACCCTCTCTCTCCCTTCATTTTTATTCTGATGGTATAGGGCCTCAACAAAAGCCTCAAATAAGTTGTCTCTTCAATTCATATTAACAGGATTAGTCTGCACAACTCATACCATTCGGTTTCTTGCTAACAGGTGTCCCTACAGCCAAAGAATCTAGAGCTATCAAAGCATTTTGGACAATTTCATAGAGGCCTCAGGTATGTCCATCAACCATCTCAAATCCTAGATGTTCTAATTTAATACTCCATTGGCTATTCAATTCCATGTTTCCTTCATCTCAGGGTTTTCCAGGAGCTCCCTTCCATCCAAATACCTTGGGATTCCTCTTATCGTCTCTACCATGGGAAATGCCCCCTAGGGGGATCTTCTCTCCAAGCTAAGGAAAAATCTCTATGGTTGGACCTTCCACACTTTGAACTTTCCAGGTTGTCTCATCCTCCTCAAATATATTCTTCAATCTATTCCTCTGTATACCTTTTCAATCCTGGTAGCCCCAAAATGTATCTTAAAATCCATTGAGTCTATTTAACAAACTTTTCTCTAGAAAGGAACCAAGACACTAAAAAAATGGGCCTTATTATCCTATAACACCCTCTATTTTCCTAAATAAAAAGGGAGGTTGGGGCATCAATACCCTAGACTTCTTAATAGAGTTCTTGGCACAAAACTTTGGTGGAGCTGGTTACAAAGAAAAGGAGAACTTTGGAGTGTATTATGGAAACACAAATATGCTAGTGATATTTAGGGTACAAACCTTATTAGGATGGCTGGAGAAAGAGTAGGGTCAATTATATGGAAATCAAATTGACAGAATAGACACCTCATCTAGGAACAAAGCTTATGGGAGGTGTGCGGCAACATATTGTTGTGCTACTTATATGTCTAATATAATGCACTCATTAATTATCACTCCAGGATTCGTAATCAACAGAGTTACAAGACACCAGTAAGAAAGGTAATTCCTAATGTCATGAGTATAGAATTAAACTAGATTATGCAAGCTGGAAACAAATCAAAATAGAAAACTACAATGTACTTTGGTTGACTTTCACAGAGAGGCTATCTATTCCATTATGGCACATGCAAGTATGAGATGGAATTGGTTTGATAGATCAACTCTAATGTCTGACCTAGAAACTAATTATGCAATCCACACTTTCTAAAAGGAAATCACACATCAATCATCATAGCATACGTAGTTCAACAGTCAATATGTTGGTTCTGCTTTGGTTCACAATGAATTTCACTAGGTCTTCTCCAAGTAGTTTTGACTATTGTTGCCAACAGCTATGATCACTCAAGGAAACCAAACTCATGAGAACAGAAACATAGCACATGTAAAACAAAGTAATTAAATATCTAAGCAATTATAAAATGGAAATCTTAATCTAAATTGTACTTCTATCATCGAACAAAGTTAAAGCTTTAGCTAAGTCAATGTTTAGACTACTGAAAACAAATACTAATGCTAATCTACAAAGAGGCTGACCTTTGTTGGGTGGTGGGCCCTTGCCGCTTCAATAGTTCAGTGGTTGAAGTCTACAGGAAGCTTTCTTTTAACACACACATGACTCTCACTCACGCTTCAAAACATAAAATCAAAACTCTCTTTAACAACTCAACTCATTCTTAATCATACATAATCAGAACATGGAGGTAAAATGACATTCCATTAATCTTCACTCAGAAATATGTTCTATACTATCATACGCTACTTACATATTAATGATATGCTAACTCTCCTCTACCATCCTTTCCATGGCTATTTAATAGTCTGCATCGTGAAACACAAGGAAGTGAAGGATTTGCAAATCAATCAGTTGTTTAAGTTTTATCATTTGGTTACATCCTCATCTTCATCCTCATGACACGAAGTGCATGAGGATGAGTCAATGAACAAACTGTCCTTATCATAGCAAATAGACGTCCACCATTTGACTTAGGCGAGATCTGGCACTTAACTTAATGCATTGGGCTCTTCCATATGAGTACTGGATCGTAACAGGAAGATGGTATCGGATCACGATAGAGCACAAAAGGTGGTACCAGATCGTGATAGAGCGTGGTTGTTGGTACCAGATCATAACAGAGTGTGTTCATTGGTACCGGATCACAACTGAGCATGTTCATTGGTACCAGATCACCACAGGTAAGATTTAGTACTGGTTTGGTACCAAATCAGACAACAACAATCTTGGTGCACAGGTACCGGATCACGACAGAGCTGGTACAAGAACGCTAGTCATCTAGGGGTCAAAGATTCACATATGACAAATCGAGCATTAGTACATGAAATATTTAATTCCTTAACTCAATAAACCACAAAATACATAAATTAACCATACTTTACCTTATGACCTTATTACTGGCAATTGGTAGCGTTCTTGTCATTCACTCAAGCTTTAGGTAGGTCCAAAAAGGTATAGTTGAAGAGTAAAATAGGGTAATGAGAATGTCAATTTCAAGTCTCAACATTCCCCCATGCCAAATCATTGCATGTCCTCATGCAACCAAAAATAAAACCTAAAATTTTCAAAACTTGAGACTGTGTTCTTTACTTGGGTGGATCAATGATATTGATGGTTGAAGCCTCTTCTCTTAGCTCCCTTTTGATGACCCTAATGTATTATAGGAGTCATAATACCTTCTTGAGCTTGTTAGAGGTCTCTTCATGGTCATCTTGAATTTGTTGGTTGGTTTCTTTCAACTGCTCATTTTCCTTTTTGATATATCTATCCAAGAGTTGATATTCCTTTACTTCCTGTTGGAGTTCCTGATTTTGTTTTTGTAATTCCCCAATCCTTTTCTTCATGTGTTCTTTTGTCAAGTTCTTTGTTGATTCTACCATTGTTGGTTGGGTGCACTCCCTTTCCTTGACTTCCTCCCTCATCCCACATAGAGTAATAGTGGCTTGCTCTTCGGTCAGACTAGGGATGTCATCTTGAATTGGTAGATCCTTAGAAGGGGAGGTAAGGTCGATTGGATCTTTCTGTGTATGAGGGCTAACTATTGTTTTTCCCTTCTTTACCATGCTCCTTGTAGTTCTTTTACAAGGAGGTACCGGATCAGGGATGCTCGCAGGCTTCCTTTTCTTCCTCTCTAATTGTGAAATGGTGACAAAGGGTTGTGCCACATACTATTTACTCTTAGTTTCTGAGCTATGCTTCCTTTTCTTCATCATTTTCTGATGGTCCTCTTTCTCAACTACCACCGTTGAAGTCTCCTCTACTAGTTTGTTTTTACCTTTGGATTCAGATCTTTTAGAAATCTTGTTGACTATGGAAGAGGACCCTGTGTTTTCATGTTGGCTCACTGCCCTAGATGATGGTGGAGTTGTTTTATCCTTCTTGCTCTTTTTCTCCTAGGATTCTTTACTTTTATTTGGACCATGTTGGTTTTCCTCCACAGATTTGTTTCCTATGGGAAGGTGTTGTGTGATAAGGGTTTTCCAACCAATCCTCTGTTTACTAAGCTGATGCAAAACTAGCATTTTAATGAAACCTTGATGGTAGATGCTAGTATTTTCTATTTTGGAGATGGATTTAACACCCCTTACCATTTTATTCAAACTCATCCATAGAAAATAGGGAAAATCGATTTCAGGGCCTCCTTCAAAATGCAATAGGAGCCTTAGGTGATAAATGAAAGTCACGGCATACCTGCCTTCACAGGTGACAAATCGTTGAAGACTGGTAATCATTGGATGGTATTCTTCTTTGATGTAGTTTCTAGGGATCCCTTTCTTCCAGTCAGGATGTTGATGATCTGCCTTCAAGAATTGTTGGCACATCTCTTTGTTAATTCCCACACCTTTGAAGTATTTAGCTCCTCTACTAGGCAGTCCCGTAACCTCCCTTATGGTTGCTTCATTAATTATCAGTTGTAGATTTCCTATATGTGTCGTCTCTCCATCATAACCTTGTATAAATTCCTAAGATATCTTCTCCTTCCATCTTGTGAATTTTTCTAGAAATGGTATCCACCCCAATCTGGCATATTTTTCTTGACATAATTGGTATTCCTCGGTTTCCCTATAAACTTGGAAAACCAGTTCGTGTCAAGTAACGACCATCGTTATAAGTTAAGAAAAGGATTGGCTATAGCACTAGGGTTTAGTGAATTAATGGAGGGTTTGGTACCGGAAAGGAGAAGGCTCGGGACTGGAGAAAATCTCACGACAGGGGGAAGTATGGTGATAGTGTTGTGAATGGTAAGTTTAAGTGAGGGTGTTGTAAGGAAAAATTATGACCAAATGAGGCTAATCTGGATGGCTTCACCACCAGATAAGCCATTTCATATCTACCTGTTACTGTAATGATGAGGATAAGACGTCGGGTATCAGGGAAACATTTTAGAATAGGTGATTGGACGTTTGGGTGGTGAAATTAATGTTGGATCATGGTTCATGGTATAAGAGAGGTTCATGGATTTGCTTGAGGATGAAATATATTCATGGCTTATCATTTCTATGCATGTTTCATATTTTGATATGATTTTTTCCTTTAACCATGTTCAAGAGCTATGAGAGGATTAATTAGGTTTAAGCATATGGTTATGAGGGATACGCGTATGGGTTTAATACTCAGATCATAGGATTTAGTATAGCTTTTCATATTTATTGTAGTTTTATGAGCATAGGAAAATAAATACCATGTTACCTTTGCTTTCACCATTGTATGATCAATGCCGATAGTATGTATGACTGCTTGTAAATTGTCAAAATTCATCCTTTTAGACTGAAGCTTCTTAAAAAATTGGTACGAGAATGTCCTATACTTCTAATGTGAGTATCTTCTTTTGTGCAGAGTGATCATTTGAGTTTGGAAAAGATTTCTGAAGGGGCTCTTTAACCTTCCCCCATGCCAAAGATGTTGTATCTCTGTAGGCAAGAAAATTCAACATTTGATATCATAATGGAGAAAGATGACAAGAGTAAAGAAAATCAATCAAATTTTAGAATTATAGCTTATCACTTATCATATGATATCATGCCAAAAATGAAATTGCCCCTGTTGTATTGGATTATTGACAGAGGTAGCATTCAACAGTGAAACAGGGGAATACATATATGTTTTCATCTCATGCCAAAAAAATGAAATTGTCTTACTTTTAATGGATTATTGACAGAGGTAGCATTCAGTAGTGAAACAGGGGAATACATATATGTTTTCCAAAAGAACAGATCCCACCTAACTTGATTCAAAGATTTACTGTCATTGGTTGGTATAAATAAATTTCACAATATGAGTAGATTAGGCTCCCTAGTTAGGGCTCCAGTCTTAAGAAGTTTCCTTCTTCGGTAGTGTAGGCTTTAGATGTCAGACCGGTAAGTTGACTTAGGATGATTCTCAAATGGACATTTTCTTGGAGAATTATATTGCTAATTCATATGGCATTTTGTATCTCATGAGAGTCAATAATGACCTTTACTCTTTTTGTTTTAGATGGAAAAAAGTGGATTTTTCAATTAGACAAGTATAGATGAGACATGTTTCAACCAGAACCCACTACCAACAAGCCTGTTCAGTACTTCGGTGGGGCATTTGTGATAATTAGTGAGAGGTGCCTTCCCCAGGCAGAATGCCCCATTGCCAATAGGCATGTTCCGTACCCTGATGGGTTTGCCTAGTCATACCACAGACCGGTACCCGTTGCTAGCAAACCTGTTCAGTATCCCGGCGGGTTAGTCTCTTAAACCCTTTTTCCATCAGAGGCTTCTTGTCCATAGTCACCCATTTTGGTTTGTATTAAAGAGTGATTTACATGGTGACAGGGGAGGCTCGTCTGAAAACCTTTTTACAGGGTGGGATGGTATTGGGTTGGAAGGCATATACTCTTCTTTTATATGTCTTTTAAAGATTTGTCTGAAGGAAAAATAAAATTTTATGCACATTATTTCTTTAGAGTAATCCAGATGTATAATTTTGTCTGAAGTTGTCCATAAGAGAATGACCTAAAGTTTCCTTGGGGTACTGGTACATCCTCTACCATAAAAATTTTGGTAGTGTGCCCATGGTAGAGAGTGTTCATATACTCATATGTTACAATTTAATAAGATAATCCAATGAATACTATTGAAATTTGGTTAGGGTGAGATAGTTGCTTATAGGCTAATATATATATATATATATATATAAATCATGCTGAAATGATGGGTAAAGGCAACTTCTAGTCGTTAAAGTGGATTATGGTTCTTTGAGAAATCATAGGTAAAGATTGTGTCCCTCTTTTTTTAGTTTGTTTTTAAACAACAGAACCAAAAGAAATTGAAATACTTCTTAGCAATAGAACCAAAATAAATTAACATACTTTTCAGCAACAGAACCAAAAGAAATTGAAATACTTCTCAGCAACAAAACCAAAAGAAATTGAAATACTTCTCAGCGACAGAACCAAAAGAAATTAAAATACTTCCCTTTAGTTGTCAACAGAAGGGTTGTCGTTTGATAGTGGTTTTGGCTTCGTGGTTTTGTCTTAAGTGGTTGTTGCATGGCTTCATACTTCATATTAATTGACATAAGATTTTAAAATATGCTTTGTCAATATGTCTTGATAGTACTGTAGAAGGACAGACTCTGGTACCGGACTGGTACTGGACCAGAATAGGGTTTCTGGTACCAAAATAGAATAGAATATTGTTGATGCCTACAAATGATATTTAGCAAATTCATGAAGGATCAAATATATTATAAAAAAATTGCTTACGAAAGAAAGAAAATTTGCGACAGTAAAACAAAAGGAGGTAAGGGTATTTTGTTACCTTCAGCTTATTAAAAAAATTCGATCCACACCTATGTACAAAAGTTTCAAATAAACCAATCAATCAATGTGGGTCAGTAGGAGGATCTCCTTCCTTACTGATCATCTGCATGTCTGAATTTTCTAGTATACGAGTCAGGAATTCTTCTTTTGACAGAGGCTTGTTGTAAACTTGCAATCGGTGACCATTCACAAGTAGTGGTGTCTATTGTTAATCAATTGTCTTTATCCTAATTGAACCATTATCATAGATAGTTTCAATTTCGTAAGGTCCCATCCAACGGGTGGTTAACTTACCTTTGAAGTTCTTGAATCTGCTGTCATACAATAGGGCCCAATCTTCTTGTTGAAAATTTTTCTTTTTGAGATACTTTTCATGCCATTTTGTTCTCTTTCTTGAATGAGGGTAGTCCTTTGAAGTGTGTCCTGCCTGGTTTCATCCAACTCATTAAGCTGCAAGAGGCTTTGTTGTTGGTCTTCATCCAAGTTCATGCCAACTTGGACTGCAGTCCTGAAGGTTTTGATCTAAAATTCTATAGGGAGAAGCACCTGCTTCCCATACACTAACTCATAGGGTGTATGTCATGTTGTATTCCTCTAGGTGATTCTATAAGCCCATAAGGCTTCTAATAATTTGTCAGCCCAATCCTTATGGTGCAGTTGTACTATTTTGGTAAGAATGGACTCAATAACTTTGTTCGTGGATTCTACTTGTCCATTTGCTTGTGGATGATAGGGTGTAGATTTCTTGTGTTTGATTTGGTACTATTCTGTAACAGCTTTGACTAGATGAGAGGTAAATTGGGTTCCACGATCAGTCATAATTTCTTGCGGTACACCAAATCTAGTAAAGATATCATTAAAAAGGAAATCTACCGCTGATTGTTCACTGGCAGCTAGTAAAGCCTTTGCTTCAACCCATTTAGTCACATAGTCAGTGCATACAAGTATATACTTTTTCTTTTTAGATGCAGGGTTAATGGGCCCTACAAAATCTAATGCCCATTTCTTGAATGGTTCAATGACTATTTGGGCTTGAAGTGGCATTTTGTCTCATGCAGTAGGCTTACCCATTCATTGACATTCATCACAATTGGATACATAGGTTTTAGCATCTCTGAAAATATGAGGCCAGTAGTAACCTGATTGCAGAACTTTGTAAGCAATCCTTTTGTCTGCAAAGTGTCCTCCACAGGGGCCATCATGGTAGGCTTGTAAAATATCATGAATTTCATCTTCCCTTACACATCTCCTGATTACCAAATCTGGTCCTGTTTTGTAGAGGCAAGCATCGTGCCACATGTAATTTGCACTTAGTTGAATTGCTTTATGTTTTTCTCTAGGAGAAAATTTCTGATGCATCTTCCCTGTCACAAGATAGTTAGTGACATCTGCATACCACGGAGTGAATGTAGAAATAGCAAATAAATTTTCATCGGGAAATGTATCTTCTACTGGTGCATTATCTCCCAAATGAATCATTCTAGATAAGAAATCGGCCACAAGATTATCTTTACCAGGTCTATCAATAATATTGATATTAAACTCTTGTAATAATAAAATCCATCTTATAACTCTAGGATTTGTTACTGGTTTGTTCATTAAGAATCGGATGGTTGAATGATCAGTGTGTACAAAAGCTTGATATCCTATAATATAGTGTCTAAATTTATTGATAGCATGGACTACAACTAGCAATTCCTTTTCTGTGACCGTATAATTAACTTCAGCTGGAGACAGATTTTTACTGACAAAGTCAATAGCATAGGGCATTTGATTTTCTCTTTGTCCAAGGACTGCCCCAAGGGCTGTGCCTGAGGCATCGGTACAGATATGAAAAGGAAGGGACCAATTTGGTCCTCTTAATACAGGGGTAGTTGACGATTTTTGTTTTAGAATTTCAAAAGATATTTGGCATTCATCATCCCACTTAAATTCAGCTTCTTTGGATAATAATTTAAATAAAGGGGTAGCTAGGCTTGTAAAATTCGGAATGAATATTCTATAGTAGCCAGCATGTCCTAAAAATATGTGGACTTCCTTTTGTGAGGAAGGTATTTTGATTTGTGTGATGATATAAATCTTTTTCGGATCAACTCTCATGCCAGAACGGGAAATTTGATGTCCCAAAACAATACCTTCAGTGAGCATCATTTTTTATTTTCCATTACTTAAGAAAAGGTTATTTTCCTTACACCTAATCAAGACTTTTTCTAAATTGGCCAATGCTTCCTAGAAGTCTTGTCCATGGACTGTAAATTCATCCATGTAGACTTCCACACAATCATTGGTCAAGTCAGAGAAAATGGCTAGGACAGCTCTTTGAAAAGTGGTTGGGGCATTGCAAAGTCCGAAAGGGAGCACCCTATAAGCATATGTGCCCCAAGGGAAGGTGAAAGTGGTCTTTTCCTGGTCTTCGGGTGCTATTTGTATCTGGTTGTAACCACTAAACCCATCCAAGAATGAAAAATACTTCTTTCTGGGCAGGGTATCTAGCGCCTGATCAATAAATGGTAAGGGAAAGTAATCCCTATGGGTGGCTTTGTTTAACTCTTGGAAGTCTACACATATCCTCCACTTACCATTTTTCTTAGGAACTATGACAAGTGGAGATACCCATTAACTATCTGAAATGGGGTATATGAGATTGGCTCGAAGGAGTTTTTGCAATTCCTCTTTTACAATATCTTTAAGGGTTGGATTCATCCTTCACTGAGGCTATCTAACTGGTCTGATTTGGTCATTAGTGTAGATATGATGTGTGCATGTGTCAGGGTGAATGTCTTTCATGTCCGCATAATCCCATGCAAAGGCATCAAATTGTCTTTGGAGCATTTCAATTACTTGTATATTTTGTTCTGGTTCCAAACTAGAGTTGATATACAAAGGTTTTCCTGGGCTAATCTCAACAAGTTCAGTAGTTTCTTCCTTATCTGAGGAGGCTTGTGATAAAGTGTATAATTGAGTGATATCAGGGTGCCAAGTTTGTTGAAATTTGGAGCTAAAAATATGTGACAATTCTGCAAAAGACCTTGGGTATTCAATGTAATTTGTGTCAGCCAAAAATAAGCTTAAGACTTGTTCATCTGATTGTTCTTGTATTCCTCTTACTTGTTAAAGTGTTCACAAAGGTCTGATGCAATCTTCCTCTCCATAAGGGTTTTCTAACCAAATAGGTATTTCCTGTGTCGGTTGGGCAGGAGGGAAGAGAACAAGTTTTTGGCTATGTGTGCCATTGGATATAGTCATCTCACTAGACCAACAGCTGATAAAGGCATCTACTGTGGCCAGCCAAGGGTGGCCAAGAACCACAGGGTGTCCTGGTTTGGAGGATGATTTAGAATAGATGACTAAAAAGTCTACTGGATATTCCCAAGAAGCTAGGGTGAATGTAACATCATCTAGACTTCCTTCAGGGCTAATCTCTAACTTATCTTCCAACTCGATCATGGTTTGGGTTGGTCTTAGTTGATTGATTTGGAGCTTCTGTATAGTGTCAAAAGGCATTACATTGATAGCTACACCTAAATCAATGAGTGTGTTTGGTAGAGAAATACCATTAATTTCAATAGTGACAATTGGGTTTCCAGGGTCATTATATTTGTATGGCATTTCAGAAATAAATTCAGATAATTGTCCCACTACTTGAACAAGAGGAGGTTCCTTCTTCTTTCTTCCTGGTTTCTTAATGCAAAGATCCCTTATAATTTTGGATTAAATAGGGATGTCCTTAATAGCTTGTAGTAGAGATATTTTTATGCTCACATTTCATAATTCATCTTCTATATCTTTGTGCATGGGTGGGTCAGGTTTCTTCACTAATAGTCTTTCAGGGTAACGTGGAAGATTAATTTGTTGGGGTGCTCGTATAGACTGAGAAGTGATTGGAATAGGAAAAGAGGCCTCTTTTGTTGGATTACTGAGAGGGGGGGTGAATCAGTAATAACGTAATTATAATCCTTTTTCTTCAAATGTTATATCAATGTAGAATTATTATCCAATAATGAGCAGTAATAAATAAACAATCACACACATGCAAAGTACACCAGTGTTTTACATGGAAACCCAAATCAGGAGAAAACCACAGAATTCTTTTTCTTATATGTCTTGAAGAATTACATTCATTGGAAGCACCAACTTCCTTTGTTTTCAGCTGCAACTGGAAGGAGGCTCCAACCTCCTAGTTTCTCAGGCTACAACCTAAGGGAAGCTCCAACTCCCCAAATCTTTGGCTACAACCAGAAGGAGGCTACAACCCCCAATGTTCTCCGGCTACAACCGAAAGGTGGCTACAACCACCTATCCTTGCCCCGTCCTGCCACCCTGAAGTAGAAGTACAATGATGGAACCACTGTCACACTATCACTGTGAGATATGTTGTTGTAAACCTGTACCAATAAGTCTGAACCATGCATCAACCTGTACCTTAATTGTTGGACATGTTTAACAGGTAGCATATGCTTGTCATTGATGGAAAGTACAACAATGAAGATGGCATGTGTACAGGAAGAATGTACAAAGGATTGTTGGCATGTTTTACAGGATGACAGGCAAACAAAAGACAAAGTTCAGAGAGGTGAATGATCGTGTGCAGATGTTGGAATCCTTTAAGGATTCGAGGAGAATAAGCTCAGGAGGCATAGCATTCTTATACGTGCAAGAAGCACAGGAGAGAGAGAGAAGCTGCGTAGATGTTAAGCGCAGGAGTTGGCATGTAGAAGAAGTGATCTGAGCCGTCAGATTGGAAGAAGACACCCGACAACCATCAGATCTGCAGAAGCTGCGAGGGGGATAAGCCATTGGAGAATTGGGGATCGGGACTTTGAAATGTCCATTTCAATTGACATCGAAAACCCCAAAATCGCGATATGCGATTTCGCGATTTGATCACAGTCGTTAAATCAAGCAGAGATCATGACCATCCACGTGTAGACAGGAGGCTTCATCGGAGATTCAGGAATCGGAGTTTCACGAGTCTCGTGAACAATGACAACGAAAACCCCGAAATCGCAATATGCGATTTAGCGATGTAATCGCAGCCGTTGAGCCAAGATTGCATCTGAACCGTTGATCCAACTCACGACAGCAGACCACGTCAGCAAAGGGACACGTGGCACAACCAGGGAATGATAGGTGTCAAACAGATTCAACACTTCATGCACATATAAGTCACGAATCAGAGTGACACGTGGCAGGATCTAACACGTGTCAAACCACGTGCGATGTTAGCAGAGGCATCGACGATCGGGACCGTCCATTTGATGGACAGGTGTCGAAGATCAAGGCACCATCGGCATATTGGACATCGGGAAATCAGAGTTCCTGAGGTCAAAGGAAATGAGAGATCGAAAGTCTCGAAATCCTGAAGGGATCGGGACCGTCCATCTGAGGGATAGGTGTCGGAAATCAGGAGCGAGTCGGCAAATCGCCAATCGGGAAATCGGAGTCCCCAAGGTCAAAAGAAATAGGACATCGGAAGTCTCGAAATCCTGACACAATCGGGACCGTCCATCTGAGAGGACGCGTTGCAGGAGATTGGTGCCATCGGCAAAAGGCCCGACAGGAGGTCGTTCATCGGCTAATTGGAAATCGAGATATCAGAGATCCCGGGAACAAAGGTTTTGTGCATTTCGAAATCGCGATCCGCGAAATCCCGATGAGTGGGGTACAGCTGTCAGCACAGCAGTGAAGGAGGACAGAGGCGTAGTGGAGGCCAGCTGTTAGCATATGAAAGGAGCGTCGGGATTTGGATGATCGGGAATCACGCGGGTGAATACATTGATGCATCACAAACCCCGTAGCCCCGACGAGGTTAGGTTGTGTTCATGGGTAATGGTCACATGGACCAGGGCTCAATCAGGAGGGCTGAAGCGTATCGCGAATCGGGAAATCGTGAATCCCGTTGACATAAACATTTTTTCATCGCAAGTGCCAAAACTCCGATGGAGTGATAAGACCAAGGTCGCACAAAGGCAGGTCACATGGACCATTGTGTAGCTGGAAGGGGCTAGCATATGGAATGTCGAAACCCGATTTGAAAAGGCGCGCATAGGTTTAATTCAAATTTCAAAAGGGGGCCCGATTTCCTCCGGGCAATAAATATGGGACCCGATGAGCGTTGAACGGGTCCTGGACCAATGGGTTTAAAAAGGGGTTGATGCTCTTGGCAGAGATTGAAGTCGAAGGACGTGGAGGCTACTTTTCTGACAGTAGGGATATCTACTGGTGGGTGATGTCATTTGTGCAGGCAGCATGAAAGGTTTGAAGAAAGAGGAACCTCCTTGTGGCAGTCGAGCGACAGATCTACAGTGACAGAGAGATCTCGGCTGTGGGTTCAACAACCATGAGATCAGAGGCATCATCTCCAGGTTTAGTGAGTTGTTTAATATGTGTCCTTTGGTAACTGCCTGACAGTCTGTAGATCTGTGTTTACTATTGAGATCATTTCTGTTACTGTCATAACCACTAGATGAAACTGCCTGATCCAGTGTGAAAATTAATGAAATGTGGTCAGCAGTGAGTATGAGGGTTAAACCCTTTAGTAGTAGCAATCTGCCAGTAGAAACTGGTGCTATTTTCAGGGGGTTGAAGCTCCCTTCCAGGAAAGGCTGGTAAACAAGAGAAGGTTGTAGCCTTCTGTAGGTAGAAGCCTGCGTACTAGTATGAGCCTGCACTAGTACATTGTTGTAGAATGTTTTCTTAATAATAATCATTGAAGATAGAGACAACAACAGCGGTGGTTTTCTCCCGATTTAGGTTTCCACCTTAAATCCTGGTGTTCATGTGTCCTATTCATCTGTGTTAGTTTATTTTGTTGAATTACTGTTTAAAAGACATCTGATGAATGAAGAAATCCATAATAAGATCTCTGGATGCACTACTGTTTTCATGAGAATATACAACAACTGATCTCTATAAAGTAGACTAAGATTTTTCAATGAAAGAAAAGTTAAAAATCGATTGATAGCTCAAAATACTGATTCACCCCCCCTCTCAGTATTTTTCAACAATTGGTATCAGAGCCTGGTCCTTCTAAAAAGGCTTAGCCGCTAGAAGGAAGATCAATCAAAATGAGCAATCAAGACGGAATGGCATCTATTAGGCCTCCACTCTTCAATGGAAACAAT
>ML788625.1:1520389-1535321 GCA_009831015.1 Picea engelmannii
TATTTGAAAATATATCATAACTCATACCGTTACCCATCAAACAAACTTGGGTCCATTACCCAAACCTGGGGTCTCCAACTTCTCATGGCCATAACTCTCTAACCGTGAGGAATTATGTGACATTCCACATACCACTGGAAGTGGCATGACAAGAACTATCCATCTAGGATATTTTCCCTAGCAAATTCACTTTCCTTCATCTCATTATTCTACAATTAAGCATGGGTTCTCTTACTCCACAAAGCATCTTCCCGTGAGGGCTTTTACCATAAGGGGACCACTTTGGAGTTCATCCATATTTACTTCTTATCATCCATGACAAAACAATAATGAGTCATATTTACATCAAATACTATTGGGTCCATTACCCAAACCTTTGTGCTACGGGGCTTTCTTGAAGGGTTGACATCAATGACAACCAACCTTAATCAACATCTTCTTCTTCAGGGGTGGTTTGAGTGTTTTCTTCCTCAGAATGATTATCATTTTCTTCCTGAATTATTACTATAGGATCTGATTGGTTTACTACTTTCCCCGATCGTAGTTGAATTTCATAGGTGGGAAAGGTTTGAACTTCTGTATTCTGCACAGAGTGGGTGGGTCGATTATTGGGGTTAGTGATTGGCTAGGCAGGGATTGTTGTTGGTCTCGGAGGATTGTGGGCAACTTGGTTTTGTGGTTATTGATTGGGATTTATAGATACTTGTTGTTACTGATTAGGATTCAAGGGGGTTGTAAATTACTGTTGTATAGGAGGTGGGAGTAAAGCTTTCATCTGTGGTGTTAGATCCCAAAATGAATCAGTCACTATGGTTTCATTTTGTGGTTGATAGCATGGTTATTTGTAGTTTTCTCCATTTTGTTTTAATTTCTTCTAGTGTCAAAACTTAGGTTTTAAATTCATATCTTAGAAATAAGTTGATCCATAAAGGTATTTTCTATAAAATTTCATGAAAATACTTTCAACAGCTAACACGTGTTGCAAGGTTGATGACTAGCTGGTGAAAACGACGATTTTCAACAGCTAAGGAGTACTTTCCCGCAGACCATTAGCTGGTGAAAGCGCGTAACACGTGTGTTTCCTCCATGTTTTCAAAAATCAAAAGATGACATGCTCAACACACGTCATGTAATCATTATAAGGCACTGGTGAAAGTGAATAATGATGAGGATTCTGTTATGCATGTCTAAATCAGATATCATAGCGGATCGTGTTCGTGAATGCATGCTTCATAAGATAATGGCGTTGGAGATGACGAATTCAAATTCATCATCACAGGTAAAGGAGCGGTACTACTCAGCTGGTGACATCAAATTGACACTTCATATTCCCAACATGCATTATCCATAGGCATATGTTATGGTTTCATATTTGAAAGACAACACTGAGAGTTTTCACCAGCGCCAAACCTTGGCTCAAACAACAAATTATAGGGACTTTGTTTGCAAAATTGTCTAGGGTTTGAGTTACATATGGCAAGGAAACAAAGTGGTTCATTATTAAGGAAAGAATTAGATAGTCTGTCTTTTTTACAAGCACATCCAGAGGTGCAAAAACACTTCTCAGACGTAGGCTGCATGGGTTATGTTAAAAAGTTACATAATGGTTGCCACCAAACAACAGCTGAAGCGTTTGCTAAATCGTATGATGGAAACAAAGCCTGTGTGGGTTCTTTAGAAATAATAGTTGATGAAGTCGCTATTGCTACAGCAACCAACTTACCTAGATCAGGCCAGAGCTAGTTCAAGACAGCAACAACCAAGAATCTCAATTCCAGAGCATATCTTAAGGCAGAATTCAGAAATGTCACATGGAAGAAAAGCATGTCAGTTTCTCATTTGGAGGATGAATGGAAGGACCTGTTCAAAGGCATTCAACTCTATATAACCTCATAAGGCAAGTATGATAAGCTGATGCTATACCATTTCAAGCTCTTAGATCATTTCACAGGGAAAACTCTCCTAAATATACCTTTCTTCTTTCATAAAAGCCTAACTAAAGTATGTAAAAAGATTAGGGATGAACCTCTAAGTATGAAAAACACTCTTTGTCATTTCGGCCTGTTCAAATTGATAATTCTAGAGGAACTAAGACAAAGAAGGAGGACTTGGCAACATTTTTTTTTTTGCGAAGGCTTTGAAACCCAAACTCCGCCCATGAATGAGAAGAAGAGAGCTAGAAAAAGGCAATTAAATCCTCAGAGCAGCTCGAGGAAGAGGAGAACTCTTCTAGGACCACCAGAAGATAGGATCTCTGACATAAAGTCTCGCAGGTCAAGGAAAAAATTAGACTTTGAAACCACTTCAGAGCAGCCTACAGAAAAGAAGATAAATATTCTAAATCTACCATACATAGACTCAGAAACAGAGCCAGAGCAAGAAGATGAAAGTCCAGCCATTAAAATCCCCGAACACTCCATGGAATTTGCACAGGATTGTGAGACTTTTTCTCCCACTGGTGAAGGTGAAACATCAAAGAGAAAAAAGTCAAAGAAATCACAAAAAATTAAGCAACTAAAAGAAGTGATTGCTCAACAGGAGGTTTCAGAAAGAGTAATCAAGGCGATATACAAAACTCTGTCTCATAATTTTGCAGAGACAAATGCATCATTTGAGAAGTTGGCTCGTGAAAGTGTCAAAGACAAAAAGAGAAAGAAGAAAATCACCAAAGATTATAACAGTCTATGGTGGTTAGCAAAATGCCTTAAGAGGAAAATTAGAAAATTGGAGCAGGGTAATTTTCAAAGTATTTAAAGAAGTTCAAGAGCATCAAAGGATTAACCACTTAGTCAGAAAATACTCAGCATCAGAGATTCATGGAGATTTTGAAAACCAAATGCTAAATCGGTCTCCTAAAGTTTCGACTATGATTAATTGAAGAAATCCAACTATAGAAGACAGGTGCCTTTACCTTTCCATGACACAACAGAGTCCGGAAGTTGATGAAGTACAGATGTCAAATATTGATATAGAAGACAGTTCGAGTTCTAGCAACTAGTCTTTGATTATCGATTGCCTTAGTTAATTTTATTTTCTATTTTTAGATACAGATGCAAGTTTTCAGGATCTTAAAAACCGATTATAAAAGGCTATAAATGCCTATCTTTTCTAACAGACAAGGGTTCAAACTGGGAATACATTTTTTGCTACTGTGTAGACTCTTATTGCATAATAAAATTACAGTCTCCTTTTGCTTTCAATATCAGAAATATTCATGCTTCCTTTTCTGTACTTTATTTTAGTTTATCTTAGCTTATAAAGACTGTTATCTCTTTATTGAGCTCATAGACTTGAAGTAAAGGATTTATTTCTATCTTGCATTAAGCCCTACACCCAATTGTATTTGGCAATCAAGATTAGTGTTCTTCATCCTCTGCTTTTAAAATACTTGATCTGATTATTGTTTTCTAAAAGCATTGTTTCATTTGAATGTATGATGAGTTGTCTAGTACATTAATCATTGAGTGATCCCATTGTTCCAAGCATACCTACACATTATTTTCTTAAGTTACCAAGCATCCTTAGCCTACAACCCTAAGGAGTTTCTTGGAGTGATAACAAATTGGCGCCATTGTCGGGGAATCGAAATTTAAGTTCTGTTTTCCTGGGATACGGCACAAAACTGATCTTTGATGATAGACAAAGATTAGATGTTTTATTGCTTGTAATTATCTATCTGGCGACTCCAAAAGTTCATCCTGGCTCCTAAGAGGATCAGTACTAGGGAAAATCCTCAAGAATCACCTATCACACTAGTGCCCAATCCAAAACTAATTCTCAGGAAAGGAAAGACAATTCAGGGTCAAGCCTCAAAATCAGATATAGAAGGTAATCCTCTTTTTAGTTCTGGAAAATCTACTACAGAAAAATTTGAATTGTTTTCAAAGAGTACTGATGAAAAAATAGTTGTAAATACTGTAGAAGAACAAACTCCTTTTTATCAATAGGAAAATAGCAATGATGATAAATTGACAAATTCAAATTTGATTGAAAAAGCATCCAAGACTTTAGAAAGAAATCATAGTTCTTCTTCTCTTGAGTCTTTTCATTCACAGCAAAAAGAAGATCATTTAAACATTTATACTAGCCTCCTTGTTGTTGAACATCTTCTCCAAGATCTATCTGCTAAAGGTGAAGAAATCTTAGCTGGACAGCTTGCAAATTTTTACAAAGCCTCATATCAGACCTCTTTCCCATTAGAAGATTCACCTCCTTCACATTCCCCCAGTGTTGAAGACTCAAAAAAGAAACTATCACCTTTCTCACCCCTGATCATTATGGATGCACCACCTCCTTTGACTAAGATGCAACACATCCTAGTTGTTAGGTATGCACCACTTATATTGCCAAACCCAGTATCACCCATGCCGACAGGAGACTATCAGAAGTATATGCCCAAATTCACAGGTGAAGGTGATGTGTATGTTGAAGAACATATTGAAGCTTTCTACAGTTATGCTGAAAACCTTAATATTGAAGAGGAAGATGTTTGGACACGAGTTTTTGTCCAAATCTTAGATGGCCATGCTAGGAAATGGTTCAAAGAACTCCATGCTAGTTCCATAGCTGGAATCGAGCAATTGGATGATACCTTCTTGAAACATTGGGGTGATAGAAGAGATTTTGTATACTATATCACAGAATTTGGAAATCTAAGGAAACAAAATGGTGAGTCGGTGTCTGATTTCACTAAAAGGTTTAACTGGATCTACAGTAAAATACTAGCAGAGATAAAACCTTTAGATGCTTCTGCCAAAATCACATATTTTGATGCTTTTGAATCAAAGTTCTATTTATTGTTGAGAGAAAGGATGTCACCTACACTATCTCTGATGCAAGATTCTTCCCTTGAGGTGGAATCAAATATTTTAGCCTCTCAAAAGATAAAGGGAAATTCTGATAGGATAAGGCCAAGGAATGAAGCTTCTTCTTCATCAAGTGTTGACCCAAAGTTAGATAAAATGTCTAAGATGCTAGAGTCTCTAAAATCTGAGATATATAAGCTCAAGATTGAAAATAAGCAGCCTGTGAAGGGAAGAGGCACTTATGATTATGGAGGTAGGAACCCAAATCAAAATCCTAACAACTTCAAAAGAAATAATCAGCCAACACAGATTTTGCAAAGAGAAAAGAATCCTACTGAAGATCAGAGAATAAAGGCCCCTCTTCAGAATGTTGTGATAGATGAAGATGAAGGTGATTATCAAGAAGATGGAGAAGATAATATCCATTGTGTTAAATATGAGACAGGGAAATCTTATCTGACACAACACGACTATGAAGAGGCATTGATGACTGAACAGACAAAGGATAATTCTATTGATGATGGAATTTTTACGACGAAAGATAAGAATAGATATAATCTTCAATCTAAGTCTGTTAGTACCCAACAGAACACACCAACCTCTCCTGAAAAGAGAACAGCCCCTGTTAAGAAAAAAGATCAGACATCGGAGAATCAACAAACAGATCCCTCAAAAGCAAAAGCATCAGCTCCTCCAAAGAAGACTGTTGCCCCTGTCAAGCAACAAATTCTGGAAAGTCAAGCCCCTGTTGAAAAACAAATCATTCAGAAATCTCATTTAAATGAGGTAAGAGTCTCTAATAAAGTCCCATATTCTTTCAATTTTGAGGCTAAAATACAGAAAATTAAAATTCCCATTCCTCTGGTTGAGTTAATGAAAAATGAAATATTCAAAAAGGATATCCTTAAAACTCTGGATCCCAAATCTATATCCCCTTTTGCTGATATTATCAACATATATGATGAAAATCCAACCATTACTCTGGGCCAAATGATAGAAGATAGAGATGAAAGCTATCCTCCCTTTTACATCTCTCTAAATATTCATGAGAAAACATTACATAACTGTTTGTTGGACTCTGGTGCTTCTCACAATTTAATGCCAAAGGCGGTCATGGATGAGCTTGGGCTAGAGATCACCAAGTATTACCATGATATTTTCTCTTTTGACTCTCTAAAATTCAAATTTCTCGGAATGATCAAGGACTTGGCTGTAACTTTAACCCAAGCATCCATGAAGACTATGGTTATGGATATAGTAGTGGTAGACATACCACCTAAATTTGGATGTCTGTTATCAAGATCGTGGCTGAAGAGGCTAGGTGGCACTCTTCAAATGGATCTCTCTTACGCTACTATCCTTGTTTTTGGAGGGGTAAACAGAAGGTTATACAGGGAATCATAGCTGGCATATGTAATCAGTGACGAACAAAATCCATCTAATCATCCTATCTATTCTGTCGACATAGGTATGGGATCTTGTATTTTACAAATTGATGATTCATTACCAAATGCATTGTTGCTTAGAAAGCTCACAGTTCAGTCCACAGAAGCAGCAGAGGATGATCTTTGGACCATGTTCTTTGATGGTGCTTGTACTAAAGAATCAGCGGGAGCAGGGGTAGTACTGATTTCCCCTTCTAAGAAAACTTCTCATTTTTCCTTTAAACTCGATTTTAAAGTGACTAACAATATTGCAGAGTATGAGGCACTACTTCTGGGGTTAAATGTAGCCAAAGAGATGGAGATTAAAAGATTGAATGTATTCAGAGATGCAGATTTAATCATTCAGCAAGTGAATAAGTCCTTTCAAGCAAAACATGTCAGGCTGAAAGCATATAGAGATGAAGTTTTGAGGGCGATTCATACTTTTGCAGATTTTAAAATTTCATATGTACCTAGAGCAATGAATGAATTGGCTGATTCATTAGCTATGTCGGCCTGTGCTTTCATACCTCCTCTGCCTCATAAATTGAATTACAACATTCAAGTTAAATATAGGTGATCCCTCCCTGATAATGTAAAATTTTGGAAGGTTTTCGAAGATGATGTTGAACTCACTAGATTTCTTGCAGTGATAGATGAGTTTGCAGACTTGCAAATTGATCAGGAGAATGAACATGACGATGAAATTGAGAAGCCAAAATTCAGAAGAAAAATCATAGCACATGAAATAGTACAGTTGTCTACCAACAGAATTCCTAAAGGTTTGGTCCCTTTAGAAAGGCTTTTTGATAATAATGATGTGGCTGTCAAATTGGAAAAAGGGGAAAAAATTCAGAAGTTTTACAGTATAATGTAGCTAGTGAACAGGATCCTAAATATGTCAACTTAGCTTCACATTTGATTGAAAAACAAAAGGCTGATTATGGAGAATTGCTAAAGGAGTTTGCTGACATCTTTGCTTGGCAATATGATGACTTGAAGACTTTTGACACAGAGGTAATTCAGCATAAGATTCCCTTAAACAAAGATACCAAACCATTTAGGCATAAACTTAGATCTTTTAATCCTTTGTTGCTGCCTACAATGGAAAGGGAAATAAAAAAAATATTGGATGCCTGCATCATCATACCTCTCAGATATTCAGAATGGATTGCAAATCTTGTACCGGTCAGAAAGAAGAATGGAGAGATCAGACTCTGCGTGGAATTCAGAAATTTGAATAAGTGCTCTAGGAAGTACAACTACCCTCTTCCCAAAATGGAACATATTTTGCAGAAGGTGTCAGTATCAAAGGTGATGTCTTTTATTGATGGGGTTTTTGGATACAACCAAATTGTTGTCCATCTGGACGATAAAGAAAAGACTGCTTTTACTACTCCATGGGGTACATTTATGTACGAAAAGATGCCTTTTGGATTGATGAATGCAGAAGCGACATTCCAAAGGGCGATGGACATTACTTTCGTTGGAGAGAAAGATAAATTTGTCCTGATATATCTTGACGATATCACTATTTTTTCGAGCAGCCATGAACTTCATTTGCATCACTTAAAAAATACATTCCTAAAATGTCGAAGGTATGGCATTTCTCTTAATCCAAAAAAATCAAATTTCGCACTTAAGGAAGGGAAATTACTTGGACATATTGTTTCAGCTGATGGGGTGAAAATCGACCCAAAAAGAGTAGAAGAAATTAAAAATCAAACTCTTCCTAGATCAAATAAGGACATTCAGTCTTTCCTTGGGACTATAAACTTTATCAGGATGTTTATAGAAAACTTTGCAGAACTCACAAAGCATATTACTGCTATGTTAAGAAAGAACTCCGAAGTAAAATGGATTGAAGAAGCCAAACACTCATTCAATGCTATCAAGGAAGCCATTACGACAGCCCTTGTTTTGATCAGCCCCGACTTCACCAAGGAATTTTATATCTTTTCATTTTCTTCAAAAGATACAATTGCAACAGTACTCTTGCAGAAAAATGCCGATGATCAGGAGCAACCGATTTCCTTCTTCAGTAAAGTCTTGAGGGATGCAGAGGTAAAGTATGAATTATTAGAGAAACAAGCATATGCACTTATCAAGTCATTAAAAACTTTCAGAGTTTAAATCCTTCAAGCCAAGGTAATAGCTTACGTACCATCCAGTTCAGTTAAAGATGTGCTTATACAACCCAACATAGATGGGAAAAGGAGTAAGTGGATAGCAAAGTTAATTGAATTTGATGTTGAAATTAAACCAGCAAAACTTGTGAAGGGTCAGGGCCTTGCCAAACTTCTGGTAGAAGAAAATTGTAAACTGCTCGAAATAATTTTGGTAAGTGTTAATGCAGATAATGTTCAGTCTTCAGAGGATAAAAGAAGTGAGGAAATGCAGGTCTCAGCTCACCTGGATAATTGCAAATGGTACAGCCACATTATTCATTTTCTGCAAACTTTTTTAGTCCCTTCAGATTTGACAAAAACACAAGGAAGGGCTTTAAAGCTCAAAGCCATGAATTTCTGCATCAATGGAAACTTATTGTTTTGGAAAAATCCAATAGGTTTATTATTGAGGTGCATAAACCAAGAAGAAGCATCTAAGGTCATGATTGAGTTCCATAATAGTGAATGTGGAGGACATCACTATTGGAATACCACCACACATAAAATCTTAAGATCTGGTTATTACTGGCCATTCTTATTTTCAGATGTGTGTGAGTTTGTGAGAACATGTGACAAGTGCCAAAGATTTGAAGGCAAACAACAACTGAAATCTCTTCCCCTCATACCTATAGTGGTCACAGGTCCCTTCCAGCAATGGGGTCTGGATTTCATAGGTGAGATTCACCCACCTTCTAGTAGTCAACACAGGTAAATCTTGGTTGCCACTGATTATTTTTCAAAGTGGATTGAGGCTATTCCTACCAGGAACACCAATCATACTGTCATCATTAATTTTCTGCAAGAAAACATATTCTCCATATTTGGTTTCCCTAACAGAATAGTCACTGATAACGCTGCTGCATTCAAAGATAAGAACTTGGTAAAATTATGTGAAGAGCTAGGAATTCAGCTAGTACATTCCACTGCTTACTATCCGCAAGGAAATGTCTTAGTTGAGTCATCGAATAAGAGTTTAGTCATAATTATAAAGAAGTTGCTTGAACAAAATACCAGAGGTTGGGACTCCAAGCTAAAATTTTCTTTGTGGGCTGACAGGGTTACAAGTAAAAAGTCAATCGGTACATCTCCCTTCAAGTTGGTATATGGTACTGAAGCCATATTTTTTGTTCAACTTGCACTGCTAGTTGCAAATTTTTTACAAGAAACTGACTCTGAACCAAGTGATTTAACTTGGAGAATCCATAATTTGGTAGAGTTGCAGCAAGACAGAGAACGGCTTTTGGAAAAGACAGAATTACACCAAGGAAAGATGAAGGAGATTTTCGACAAGAAAGTCAAATAAAATATCTTCAAAAGAGGGGAACTAGTCTTAAAATGGGATGCAGGAAGGTAAGAGAAGGGGAAACATGGCAAATTTGATGCTCTCTGGGCATGTCCTTTCGTCATAACAACAGTTCAACAAAACAATACCTTTGTTCTCCAAAATCTTGCAAGCAAGGAAGTAGCAGGTGGCCCTTTCAACGAGAGCTTTCTAAAGACCTATTTTTCATAAGGATTTTTCTTAAATCCCTGTTTTACTTGTCCATATTCTTTTTAGTTCTATTTTCTTTGTTTTTATCGCTTGAATAACTCCATGCCCAATGGTATTGAGCAAAACTACTTTTCAAATTTTCAAATTGTAATAAAGGCTACTGAGTCTAGCTAGGTTCTTGGTGACCTCACAGGGAGGTGTCCATCCTAGTTGGAGCCAAATGTTAGCTCCCAAAATGAATCAGTCACTATGGTTTCATTTTGTGGTTGATAGCATGGTTATTTGTAGTTTTCTCCATTTTGTTTTAATTTCTTCTAGTGTCAAAACTTAGGTTTTAAATTCATATCTTATAAATAAGCTGATCCATAAAGGTATTTTCTATAAAATTTCATGAAAAGACTTTCAACAGCTAACGCGTGTTGCAAGGTTGATGACTAGCTGGTGAAAACGACGATTTTCAACAGTTAAGGAGTACTTTCCCGCAGACCGTTAGCTGGTGAAAGCGTGGAACACGTGTGTTTCCTCCATGTTTTCAGAAATCAAATGATGACACACTCAACACACATCACGTAATCATTATAAGGTGCTAGTGAAAGCGAATAATGATGAGGATTCTGTTATGCATGTCTAAATCGGATATCATAGCGGATTGTGTTCGTGAATGCATGCTTCACGAGATAATGGCGTTGGAGATGACAAATTCAAATTCATCATCACAGGTAAAGAAGCGGTACTACTTAGGTGGAGACATCAAATCAACACTTCATATTCCCAACACGCATTATCCACGGGCATATGTTATGGTTTCATATTTGAAAGACAACGCCGAGAGTTTTCACCAGCGCCAAACCTTGGCTCAAACAACAAATTATAGTGACTTTGTTTGCAAAATTGTCTGGGGTTTGAATTAAAGATGGCAAGGAAACGAAGTGGTTCATTGTTAAGGAAAGAATTAGACAGACTTTCTTTTTTACAAGCACATCCAGAGGTGCAAAAACGCTTCTCAGACGCAGGCTGCATGGGTTATGTTGAAAAGTTACAGAATGGTTGCCACCAAACAACAGCTGAAGCGTTTGCTAAATCGTATGATGGAAACAAATCTTGTGTGGGTTCTTTAGAAATCATAGTTGAGGAAGCCTCCATTTCTACAGCAACCAGCTTACCTAGATCAGGACAGAGCTAGTTCAAGACAACAACAACCAAGAATCTCAATTTCAGAGCATATCTTAAGGCAGAATTCAGAAATGTCACATGGAAGAAAAGCATGCCAGTTTCTCATTTGGAGGATGAATGGCAGGACTTGTTCAAAGGCATTCAACTCTATATAACCTCAGAAGGTAGGTATAACAAGCTAATGCTATACCATTTCAAGCTCTTAGATCATTTCACAGGGAAAACTCTCCTAAATCTACCTTTCTTCTTTCATAAAAGCCTAACTAAAGTATGTAAAAAGATTAGGGCTGAACCTCTAAGTATGAAAAACACTCTTTGTCATTTCGGCCTGATAAAATTGATAATTCTATAGGAACTAAGACAAAGAGGGAGGACTTGGCAACATTTTCTTTGTTGGGAAGGCTTTGAAACCCAAACTCAGCCCATGAATGAGCAGAAGAGAGCTGGAAAAAGGCAATTAACTCCTCAGAGCAGCTCGAGGAAGAGGAGAACTCTTCCAGGACCACCAGAAGATAGGATCTCCGGCATAAAGTCTCACAAGTCAAAGAAAAAATTAGATTTTGAAACCACTTCAGAGCAGCCTACAGAAAAGAAGACAAATATTCTAAATCTACCATACACAGACTCAGAAACAGAGCTAGAGCAAGAAGATGAAAGTCCAGCCATTAAAATCCCTGAACGCTCCATGGAATTTGCACAGGATTGTGAGACTTTTACTCCCACTGATGAAGGTGAAACATCAAAGAGAAAAAATTCAAATAAATCACAAAAAATTAAGCAACTAAAAGAAGTGATTGCTCAACAGGAGGTTTTAGAAAGAGTAATCAAGGCGAGATACAAAAATCTGTCTCATAATTTCGCAGAGACAAATGCAGCATTTGAGAAGTTGGCTCGTGAAAGTGTCAAAGACAAAAAGAGAAAGAAGAAAATCACCAAAGATTATAACAGTCTATGGTGGTTAGCAAAACCCCTTAAGAGGAGAATTAGAAAATTGGAGCAGGGTGTTTTTCAAAGTATTTAAAGAAGTTCAAGAGCATCAAAGGATTAACCACTTAGTTAGAAAATACTCAGCATCAGAGATTCGTGGAGATTTTGAAAACCAAATGCTAAATCGGTCTCTTAAAGTTTTGACTATGATTAATTGAAGAAATCCAGCTACAGAAGACAGGTGCCTTTACCTTTCCATGACACAATAGAGTCTGGAAGCTGATGAAGTATAGATGTCAAATATTTATATAGAAGACAGTTCGAGTTCTAGCAACTAGTCTTTGATTATCGATTGCCTTACTTAGTTTTATTTTCTATTTTTAGATACAGATCCAAGTTTTTAGGATCTTAAAAACTGATTGTAAAAGGCTATAAATGCCTATCTTTTCTAAGAGACAAGGGTTCAAACTGGGAATACATTTTGTGCTACTGTGTAGACTCTTATTGCATAATAAAATTACAGTCTCCTTTTGCTTTCAATATCAGAAATATTCATGCTTCCTTTTCTGTACTTTATTTCAGTTTATCTTAGCTTATAAAGACTGTTATCTCTTTATTGAGCTCATAGACTTGACGTAAAGGATTTCTTTCTATCTTGCATTAAGACCTACACCCAGTTGTATTTGGCAATCAAGATTAGTGTTCTTCATCCTCTCCTTTTAAAATACTTGATCCGATTATTGTTTTCTAAAAGAACTGTTTCATTTGAATGTATGATGAGTTGTCTATTACATTAATCATTGAGCGATCCCATTGTTCCAATCATACCTACACATTATTTTCTTAAGTTACCAAGCATCCTTAGCCTACAACCCTAAGGAGTTTCTTGGAGTGATAACATGTGGTGGGTTGAATCCAGGTAGTAATTGGGAAATGTTTGCAGGGTATTGTGGATATGTAGGGTAAGAGGGATTTCCATACATAGGTCCCCTCCAACCTTGTTGCCAAGGATGGGTTTGCTGAGGTGTCCATTGTGGATAAGTCATTGGGGAAGGACCCCATTATTGTTGTAGATATTGTGTATTGGGATCATAAAATGTATTGGGACTTTGGGCTCTCCAAGGTCTTCTAGAAGGGTATGGTTGTTCTTGTGAAACTCCTCCTCCCCTATACATGGCTTGTAGTTTAAGCAAGGTTGGACACTCAGATGTGGGTTGTTCTAGTGTACACAGACCGTAGATTTCTATGACATTTAATGGGCATTCTTTCTCATTGTTGTGCTTCTTTCGGCATCTATGACAAAATATTGCTAAAGCATCTTCTTCTTGTTTCTTTTTCAGTTTCAAAGTATCTAATTGGTTACTTATTGTGCTCAAGATGTCTGTTTTAGAGTTTTCCAATAAGTTTCCTAACTCAGTTCTGGTGACAGTCCCTGAAATTTGTTTTGTATTTCTGCTAAAAGGATCTCTTGGTCCTTTGCCCTTTTTAGCTTGTCCTCTTAAGTATCTCCTATAGTAATCTGCAATTTCTACAAAAGGTTTTTGGTGTACATATCCTGAACTCAACAAGTTTAAAACTTCTATGCAATCATCCCTAAGACCTTTCAAGAATACAGTTCTTACTACAACTGGGTCTGAGGTGAATAGTTTTGAATTTTGATAGTTGTGACTTTTGATAGTTGTATAAGAACCTTTATAAATAATCTTCAGGACTTTCATCTTCTGTTTGATGCATTTTAAAAATGTCATTTTTAACATTATCCTTACAATAGTCTTGGTATTTTCATAAAAATGTGTCTTTCATTTGATCCCAAGAAAGGATTGTGTTTTCTCCTAAGCTCATGAACCATCTTAAGGCTGAATCTTTCATTGTAGTAGGAAAAAGATTGATTTTTTGGTCATCGTCTGAGTAGTTATAGATTCTACATAATATGTCAAACTCAAATAAAAATAAATCTGGATCTTCAGTTGACATACCTCTGAAAGTGGGTAACGATGATAGTGGGATATTTTTCATGCTGACATTTCTGGAAATATCCAAGATTGGAAACCCAAAGGTCTCAATCTTTGTAGCTGCATTTCCTTCTTCTTCTGCCATTCTACTGATGGATGGTTTAGAAACTGGATTTTCTGTGTCTCCTAAATGTTCAGCAGACTCACGTTATGTCTATCCCAATACTGATTCTTTCGTTTTAGGTTCTCCTTCTGGTGCCTCGTTGGATCCCCTTGAATTTTCTGTTGGTGGAATTGTTCCTGCACCAGTGTCAGTTGGATTAGTGGGGGGGTTTGTTTTTGAATCTTTGGAGCTTACAAATCTACCCTTGTTATCTCTATATCTATGCATAAAATGGAAATTTGATTCTTTAGCTGAATTGAAATCCGAATTCTATCTAGAAGGTAAGAAGGCAATCTGGCTTCGGAGAACCCCACTCTAGTGGCCGCGTGGCTCTTCAATCATGTCTTAAACATTTTATCCTCCTCCCTCAAATAGCCTTTTAAAACATTAAAATTTATGCAAACAATGTAACCTAAAGATTACTTCCTACTGTTTGCAATTCCCCAGCAACAACGCCAAAATGTTGTGCTACTTATATGTCTAATATAATGCACTCATTAATTATCAATCCAGGATTCGTAATCAGTAGAGTTACAAGACACCAGTAAGAAAGGTAATTCCTAATGTCACGAATATAGAATTAAACTAGATTATGCAGGCTGGAAACAAATCAAAATAGCAAACTACAATGTACTTTGGTTGTCTTTCACAGAGAGGTTATCTATTCCATTATGGCACATGCAAGTGTTAGGACCACATATTGTACTCTTTTTGCCCATACCTTTTGCTATTATTTTACCCTTCATCACCTGCATTTTGACTTATACTATCATTTCACCTAATCATTCCAAGGTATACAACGTCCTTTCTCATTACTTTATGCTTAAT
>ML788626.1:0-18999 GCA_009831015.1 Picea engelmannii
ATAGAGAGATAACTAAATTCAGAGCTTACCTAAAGAAAACTCTTGGTTAGACTTGATAAAGCCCATGCTAGGATTATGCTTATGTTTATAGCCTCCATAAAAGTTGAGGAAACACAAATTAAAGCCATGGAAGAGAGTGATTCATTTCAGTGTGTCATTGTTAGCACGAAGGGGATGCCTATCACCCCAAGAAAGGTGATCATCTTCTATGCTACCATACTCACACGTTGTTCTTATCCTGTGCACATGGAGATTGGTGAGGCCCACTAGAGTGAGCTCAAAGAACAATCATTGGTGAGGCCCACTAGAGTGCGCTCAAATCACAATCATCGGTGAGGCCCACTAGAGTGTGCTCAAAGCACAAACATGACACCCCATATCACATTTCTACTGCCCTCACCATAGGATTACCTATGGCGAGGGTGGCATGGACACACATTGGGCATTATGATTACGAGTGTACTCTAAGTCATTGTTATGCGCTCGTGATTACGCTTTGAGCTCTTTGACATCATGATTGCACTATGAACATTTGCATAATCATGTTACCCTAGAGGTGGTCCAAGTTGTCATGATTGTGCCTTGAGCTCTGTTATGTCATGACACTACAAGGAAAACACCAATTGGTGGAGGTTTCGGGGGAATCACTTCTTCCTTCTCCATTTATGGCAGAGGAAAACGCTCTGAGGTTTTAGCGAATTCTTTTCTTTGGTGTGCTTATATAGAAAAAACACACTAGTGTGTTACCATCGTAAGTGCATCGGTGCACAATTATACCACATATGCTAATAAAGGTGATAACATTTATAAAAAAACGTGTCATTTTCCCCAAAACATCATGTAAGTGTGTTTCGTATATCTTAATCTTTATGGTGTGTATACATACATTAACACTGGTGTCGCTTACCACTAAACGGATAGGTGCATATTATTGTTGAATGCAACAAGGTAGGGTAAAATTTAAAGGAAATTACCAAACTGAAAACCCATTTGTACCATTCACTTAGCACTTCATGCCCATACCAACATTGATGGTCACTTTTTTTCTAGGTAATGTATCTTGAGGAAAACCCCCATGCACTTCCCCTCATTCTAAGAACAACACCCAAGATAAACCCTAGATTCTTCAGGGTACAAGGTCATGTCAACAACACGGCTTAAAGTTGTTACAATAATATACTCATTATGAGTTCAACATGTCACTTATAGGAATAGAATCTGGGTGTGAAGGATAACACTTCATCCCATAACCACTTGGGCTAGACCCAATTGATAGCATTGATGGTCACTTTGCCTCTATAACCACCCCATTGACCAATGTTACCAAATTGTTTGATTTCTCAATTCCTTTGCTTCCATAGTGAACTTGTGTTCATTTTACATTTTTCCAACCTATACCAAATTTTTCATTTTTTTAATTATCTATGAAGTAACCATGCCTCCTTGGTGGATTGAAACTAAGTAACTCAATTATTATCCCTCAATTACATTTTCAATGAATAAAAAACTAAATAGTGCTTTAATTTCCTTGTTTTCCATTTTTTTTAAATTCACAAGATATGTTCACAACGTTCAACTTGCATCATCAGTGGATGCTTTTACAGGGTGCACCACATAGCGATTTTCTTATACATCCCAAGTGCACTAGAGAGTTTTTATATTTATTATTTTAAAAATTACCAAGTTTTTCGGTGCGATAATTGAAGTACGAACGCCTTGTTGGTGATGTTTTATATTATTTAGGCACGTTGATCAACCTTTGAAACAATTTTCAAAGGTGCCAGTGTGCACATAAATATACATCGCATCATTATTGCACACACCAATTTTTGGTGCTTATTAATGATGCACGGTCCAACATTACACCATTGCCTTCAAAGTGCACTTTGAATGTTATAAAATTTAAATACAAATCTTCGTGTAAATCGGTGCTTTAATAAATGCTTTTGTGCACCATTTTCGATCCTTGAATTAAGTTAAGCACACACGTGTGGTGTGTTTTTGTAATTAGTAGCACACTGATATGTAAAATGTTTTTTGATATGTTACGTGTTTTTTCTAATAAAATTTTATTTGAACCAAACACTAGCACTGCGGGTGAATTATTTACTTTTGTGGTCTTGGAGGCACACGAGAGGGATTCATCGGTACATATTTATCTTTTAGTTGAAAATTCACTATGCGAAAGTTTTATGTATATGTGATTTAATATTCATAGACTTCTTTTGATGGAAATTTATTGTTTGTTGGAATTGGTTCACAATGTCGGAGATAAAGTTCCATATATAATCATGCAACATTTTATAGATAAAACTATAAATATTATTTAAAACAAATTATACACAACAACTAAATGTATTAGGCCAATTTTTTATTATGGAAACTATGTGTTATGAATCCACCACACCCCTCCTACACCACTCTAATTTTATTATGGCATATCAAATTTCCATTAATCTACAAATCATGATATATTGCATCACCCCATGTATGAATTATTCAACATGAGAAATATTCTTTATTGTTTCAATTGATTTGCGTTTGTACTGTGATTAGAAAAAATCACACTACAAACTCAACTAGCAACACACATTTATAAAGTTGTTCAAATTTGTCATACTTGCATTGCAAAACACAAAAATGAGAGCTTCATGTATCATCCAACCTAGTCAGTAACATGACTGAAAACATTTGCTATGAAAAATAAACATTAGATAACAATTAATATAATTCAGTCACATTTCCATGCACAACAATGGACATCCTTCCTTCGTTGATACCAAACTATCGTTTTATAGTTGGTTTTATTTACCCACAATTCGCTCCATGAATACTTCAAATTAAACATTTATTTCAATGTCTTGTATTTCTTTTACACTCAACTTCTATTCCTTTGTAAAATAATTAGGTGGTACAACACCATTAAACTCAACCTATGTCAAAATCTCTTTTTTTTTTTAAATGAAAGGCTTCATTGCATCTTGTAAAAATTTGTGTACATCCAAACATATGATCAACACTTTTAAGTCACTATGCATCCTTGTAATTACACCATTATATGTTGATAAACCTCTTACAAAGTGAACATGATTCATTTCCATGTGGCTAATGCTAGACTTCTTGATTGACTCCAGGGTCGACAAACAAGTTCCATGTATGCAGACTGGAACTTCTTTTACTATAATTTGTACATTGTAGGGTATCCCCACAATTTGCAAGAAGAAGAGGTGACAACATATAGATAATTCTACAATAACCTTTGTTTATCTCTTGAACAATGTAAAGCCAAATAGAAATGGAGACATTGAAGTGAAAGAATTGAAAATGGATCATAATGAAACTATGTTAGATTGCAATATGGAAGTCATGAACTGTTATGAGATAAGTGGCATGGATATAATGATGGTTCCTATGGAAGAGCATTACATCGGTGAAAATAAAGCTAGCGTATGTGAAGGAAACCACCAAACAATAAGTGCATATATAGATGTTGCATATGCAGGGAAGATAAAATTTTGTTTCCACAACTCACTCTCACGGTTGAGCAAATATTTCCAAGCCAAAAGCTATGAAAACATATTTTGTTGTGTGACATCGTTTATTTGACATGTACATGTATCTATGTGGTTGTGGTACTTGAAGGTGTAGTTATGTAGCCAAGGTTTTGAGATACACAATCTATTCAAATATCCCTGTAAGATTTAGGGGTTAGAATATTGCGTATATCCAAGGGATCAATTTGAGATGTTTGATCCTTTGTAAGAGGGGGACCATTTCTATCGTTATCATGTTCACGAGCTTCAATAAAGGGTTGTGTTTGTGTTCCTCACTATTGTCGAGTTGCCAGGAGTTGGAATTGGCTTTGTCGTTATAGGCCTACAAAACCTATAAAAAAGCGAGGATGAAAGGATCCAACTATAAACCATAGTTGGATATCAACAGATGATTGTTAACCACAGTTTGGCATGGGACCATGGTTGAATTAGATTAATTGTTATCTAACATGTTTTTCACAACGAATATTTTCAGTCATGTTCTTGACTAGGATGGTGATACATGAAGCCCTCATTTTGTGTTTTGCTATGAAAGTATGATAAATTTGAACAGCTCTGTAAAGGAGCGTTGCTAGTTTCAAGTACGATTTATTCTAGTCACGGTACAAACACAAATCAGTCGAAAGAATAAACAATATTTTTCATGCACGTCGAGCAACTCATTTGCAGGGTGATGTAATATATCACGATTTATATGCTAATTTAAATTTGATATGCCATGGAAAAATTAGAGTGGAACAATAGGAGCTTCGTGGGTCCATAATCCATAGGTTCTAGGACAGAAAAGTTGATGTATTGCATTTAGTTGTTGTTTATACTTAGTTTAAGTGATATTTATAGTTTTACCTATAAAATGTTGCATGATTATATGGAACTTTAACTCTAACACATTAGAGCAATTCCAACATATAATGAATTTGAGTAAAAATAAGTCTATGAATTGAATCCCATATACATAAAACATATCGGCAAACTCCATAAATAACTTCAACTCCAATGCAAAGTGACTTTTCAACTAAAAGAAAAATATGAACCAATGCATCACTTCCATAGAGAACTCTCCATGATTATTATTTTTCACAATGGATGATCGCTTGCATGAGTAATGTATTTGTTTCGTAATTAATTTCTAATGTTTCCATTCTTTTAGTTTAATTTTAGGTAATATATCTCGGGGGAAACCTCTGAGGCACTTCCCCTTGTTCTCACAATGGTACCTGTTACTCCCAACCTAGGGGTAACTAAGGAGTACTTGTGTCTGATCCACTATTTGGAGAAGACATCCAAGTTTCCATTCCTCTTGCACCAGAAGAAGAGAATGAGGGAAGTCATTTTCCCTTCCAGGACTTTGACGATGCTCTATTCTATGACTCATAATGCGAGGAAGTGTTGAAGGAACCCTTGGACGAAACAATCCCTCCATGTTATAACAAAGATGATGACGTAGTCAACGATATTGATGGGTTTATACATGTTGGGAAACATGAATGGGATGTGATTGGTCATGGTGAAGACCCGATTTATAAAATTGACGATCATTTCCAAGTTTTCTCCAGGGCAAAGCCTTTTCTTAGAATTCAAGGGTAGGTTGAATGCTTTAAGAAGAAGTTGTATATCTCAGTGTTTCAACTTTAGCTTGTGAAGTTTTCATTCATCCTCTAGTTTCTTATTTGTCCCTTCTCATACCTTAGGGAGTGATGAGGTCTAGGGTAGTCAACCTTCAGACTCTTTGAGTCAACCTTTCAAGTCTTTGACCTTTCATGATCCTTTTTAGAGATGGTTTGAGCACTTTTTTGGAAATGTGACTTGGCATGATTTTGTCCCTCCCTTCCACCTCCATGGGTTAGATTTTATGAATTCCTATGATATGATGCATGTTCTAACTCAAGCTATTTTTGTGCTTAACTTGTCATTGTTTTGGTTTATGATGAAGCATAGAGGCAAGTGTTGTGACATATTGCTAGGATGGTTTCACTGGTTATATGATTATACCTAGCATTCAATCAACAAGTAAGTATAATTAGGGTAGGCATTTGCATTTCATTGTATATACCATGCATATCATGCTAGTATAATTTCATTTCATATTCTTATGTTAAATTTGTACATATTGTATGATCATATGTTAGAATATAGATATTGCAAATTTTCTTTTTAACCTTTGCTTTTTTTCATTTTTTTATTTTTATCATATATGAACGAAGGGTGATAGTACCACCCTAGATACTCTGATGCATTTTGATGAGTGTGTAGGACACAGGTCGTACCAGAGATGTTGAGGTTCTCATGCGCTCTACGGTGCACACATGTCCCCGAGTAGGAGTCAAATGTTACCCCCAACCTAGAGTTAACTAAGGAGATTATGTCTCGAGGCCCATAGGTTGCAAACATGGAGTTTCAAGAGCCAAATGAACAAAGCATATCCCTAGAGAGCCCCTCTATTTCATCGATACATTCTACACTTCACTAGCAGTAACATCCACCACACCGACCTGGCCCCAAAGGACAACAGGTCTTACTCCATGAGGTAATGAGTCTGGTATCATTGTAAGTGTCACCCTAATATTCAAAGAATTTGAACATGTTGCAAATAATCTTTCTTGATTACAGAACGTTTGCTTGGAATTTATACTCTTTTCCTTATTTAACCTTGGTGGGTGTCATTTTGTCCTCATAAGTTTGTCACCCTTGTGGATAGGGTACTACTGGGGGGTTCCTTGAAGAGTCGTTGTCATTTCCCAATCGTACTTATCACCTTCCATACTTCTTTCCTTATGTCTCCTTAGCTTTTGGGATTTTCGGGTGTACTAACCCAAAAAGGGATTGTACCTCATTTCATGGGAAGAAGGGGCTAAAGGCCCACGAGGGAAAGTAGCTGGAAAAAGATAAAAGGCAAAAGACCCGCAAAAGAAAAATCTCACATATATAGACGTCTCACTTGTTGAGGGATCTACAGAAGTGCATTACAAGATATACTTTACTCATATGGCACTTTGTGTACATTTCCCTTCAAGTGACATGAGGTACTACCTCCCAAGTTCTATGTTACCCATTTTGAGTACCCAATTGTTATGGACTTTAATTAATCAATGGCAATAAAAGGGCTTGGAAAAAATGTTGCATCGCAGACGAAGGGCAACACACCCTCTACAAAAACACCCATACATGAGACATTACGATCCCTTGTGTGTCATGAACCCCATGCCCAGAAGTTTACCCCACCCCACTTCACATGCATACATGGCTTAGATAGGTTTCTCTCGGGAAACACCTTGGACCAAGGGAATGATTGACCTAATAGGATGCCTAGACACCCCTCCCACACCTAAATTTGACAAATTGTATAACATCTTTGAGCGTTTGTGTAGTTTGAAAAGGGGGGTTTGATGGACATGTTCGAGTGGTTTGATTATTAGACGTGGCTTACTTGTCATGATACTTGTGAATCATGGACTCTTGGAGGGTGTACATATTCGACTTTGTAGGACCTTGCCCGGTGGACACGTATTCATGAGGAGATGATTATTTTGGACCTTCACGAGGGCTTGAATCCCAAATATGGATGCAGAGACCCCATGCCTGGGGCAAGATCGTGATGACTAGTTTGCACAATGAAGGAAGAGGATGTTGTCTTTGGAGGCATAGTAACAGGCCTAGGAGGAGGGATTCCATCCTCTATACACCAGGACACTAGCCTCTGGACGTTGAGACGTAACCCTTCTATCCCAGGACGTCGGGAGGTCCTTGAAAGTGATGGTGGCACGTATGGACAAGGATCATGGCCTTTGGAGTCTTAGCGCCATGCTTCCCCAGCTTAACGTCTCCTTGAGGAGCCCTAACGTCACCCTAGGAGGGATGATGTCACCTTCTTTTAGGACTATTTTTGTAAAAATTGTTTTTATTTTATTTTATGAGCAAACTAAGAAGTACGTTGAAAACTGTGAAAAGACACAACTGTTGGGTAATTAAGCCATGATCTTCCATATAAATATGGCTGACATTTTTATTTTTTCAACATAAATCTCCCCATCGAGAGAGGGGACTGAAAATGGTGCCCTTTTGGGGTTGTTGGCTGAAATTACTAAGGCACACTTGCTTGGAGGCTATTTTGGATGCATTTTGGAACATTTTTTGGTGGAATTTTGGCAAATATAGGGTTTTTGTGCTTGATTATTCTTGGTGAACTAAATCTGCAATTTTCATTTCATGATAAATGTCTATGGTATGTTTACTTGTTCGTATTTAACATTATGAAATTTCTTGCTTGAAACCCTAGGAGTAAGAAACATAAGGTGCTTCTTTCTTGCGCTTTGTTTTGCTAATTTTTCCTAGGAGGATCTTGTCTAGACAAACTTCTAGAGCCCTAAAGTGCTAGAATTTAAAAGCTTTGTCTAGTTCTTATTGCATTAAATATATTTGAAGAGTCTAAGGATATGAGAAATCACTAGGGCCTAGAAGTGCCTACACCCTAGTTGAATCTTCTCTTAAAAGCTTGGTGCTTGAGGACTTAAGGTGCTACTTCTCAAGCTTCCACCTTGTTATCTCTTAGACATGTATAATCATTGTTATTTCTGCAAGTTATTGTGCTGATATAATTGACTCCATAAGCCCTAAAAGTTATTGGTTCTTACTTCTCTCTTGTTGGAAGATTGATCAAACACTCAAACTTTATTCTCTCAAGCTTATACTAACTAACTCTAACACTGACTTAGCCTAGATCTCTAAGCTTATACTAACTAACTCTAACACTGACTTAGCCTAGATCTCTAACTTTCTTGCTATTGTTATAAATGTTTGCTACAACTATCTAACTGCAACAAATTTTCTGTGTGATTGACTTTGAATGCTAGCTAAACACTTCAAAAATTGCTTATGACATTTGATTATCATTCTGCTTAGCAAATGTTATATTTTCACTATTTTTTCAAGCAATTTTGAAGAATCTTTATTGCAGTTGTTACAACTAGCATATTTTCACTTTGTTCACTGTCTCTTAAAGCTTTACTATCATATTTTTACTTGAAACTACCATATATATGCTTTGTTGTGCCCATCTCCCTTACTTGTGGTGGGCTTTGAACAAGTACAAATTGTGCGATAACAATACTTGTCGGGATTTGAACCCAGGTGGGGAGGGTAACAATTTTTCCTCACAACCACTCGAGCTACACACTTTTGACATTCAAGTTATGATTCAATATTACAACGAATGATTTTAATGATAGACTAAAGTGATATATTCACACACACACACACAAATTAATGATTCCATTGATAATAAAAAGTTTGTGAAATTCAATCACGACAAGTGTCTTGACTTTTGTTCCAAAACCATCAACAGTGAAGATGTGAAAGATTACTTAGGAATGCACAATATTTTTTTAATGAATTTGTGTTTAAGATGATAGTTAATATTCAAATTTATTGGAAACCTAATCCCACTAGGGTTATGGTATTAGTCACTTGTGAATGGATATGAAACATCAAGTCAGTGTAACATTCATCATGATTCCAAGTGACCTCTTGGAAGATGAATCGAAAGGTAAAGTTCATGTATTTATAAGTGTATCATTTTAATAAATGTATTCCATGTTTGTTCATCTTCGTTTCCCTTGGAATTTTCTTTCGCGTGTAGAAACACATCTCACCTATTACTTTGCAAGTCTGCGCCCCCCTGTCTGCTTTCCTGCCAACCAGCTAGTCCCTTTGCCTTCTTAGGTTGATTCTCTATGATGAGTTCGTAGGTGGATTTGTACCCTCCTCGGTCCGTGTGAAATCGTTGCTCTCCAAATGTTAGGGTTTTCTCCTTACGTGCAGGACCGTTGTATTGTTTGCGCCCATGGTCATAATTGACGAAGAAACTCTTAAATCCGAAGTTTTTCAAGCCAAAGTAGTACTGCTTCAAACTCAGACTCGACTTCTTCATGATGAACTTGAATGAAAGAATCTTCAACATTATGAACTAGTCTTTGTTCGGAACAACCCACTTTTCAAAGATGATGATTTAGATCAACAACCAATATAGGAACAACTCAACAAGCCAACTTTAGATTCAAGTGTAAATGAAAATGAAGTTGTGCGTGAACAAGTTCAACCTTCTCTTTCCAAGCCAATCATCAGATCTTGGGAAGAAATCATAAATAATAAGCACATAACAGGTATTGGATATGAAAAGGAAGTCACCTTTGATATTTTGGATTATACCAAACTGATCCAGTTCTAGAGTGCTAGATTGCTTCAAGAAGGTTCATATTCACCTGCTTCAGTTCAATAACAGATTATGAAACACCAACATTGTCAGGGAGTTGGTCATATGAAAGATTAGTGTTTTGATCGTCATCCTTGTGAGCATTATGGAAAGCACAATCATCATTCAAACAGATGTTCCGAGAAATCTGCAAGAGTAAAGAACCACTATGGGTGGATGACTTCTTGGAAATTGTCATCAACAATCAAGAAGATATATCAGTCATACCAACGAATCCATTCTCGAGTATTGACGCCTCTTTTAGTGGAAGGATTTGCATCTTCTCACCTTGTCCCTTACAGGGGGGGAAACATTAGTGATTGACAATTAGGCTTCAAGTTTCGAAGTCCTAACGATCAATCAGTAACAAACGCGTGTGATTTGGTTTGTGGTCATCCCAAAACCACCAAATTGGTTTGTGGTTTTTCGTAAACAACTATTTAGTAGAAGACTTACAACTTCTGCTAGACAACAGTTTATGGTTTTCCTTAAACCTCCATTTAGTAGAAGACTTTCAACATCTGCTAGAGAACAGTTTATGGTCATCTTTAAACCAACATTCGAGAGCACTTTCAATTAGCATAAGACATCAACTTCTAGCTTCTATCTAACTTAAGAGATGTTTCGGGAACCATTGAACCCTAGATCCAAGTTCCAGAGTTTGTGGTCATCTGTAAACCACCATATTGGTTTGTGGTCTTCCTTAAACCACCATCACCATTTAGTAGAAGACATCAGCTTCTACTATCCATTTGGTTTGTGGTCATCCCAAAACCACAAGATCCAGAGAGCACATTCAACCATTCGTTGTTGTCCACTTTCATATTTTAGCTGTTCACTTTTGAATTTCAACTCTCTTCTTAGACTCATACACCCCTTCAAATTAAGGGGGGGAATGTTGGAAACCTAATCCGCTAGGGTTATGGTATTAGTCACTTGTGAATGGATATGAAGCATCAAGTGAGTGTAACGGTCATTAGGAGTCCAAGTGATCTAAAAATGATAAAGACTTGTATTCTTGAAAATATTTGCAAGTTTTAATTCAAGTGTTATTATGCAAATGAATCAATTTTGCAAACCCAACTTTTATAGATTTTTCACATTCAAGATGCATATAATCAACAGTAAATAACAGTGAACAGAAAACACATAACACAACAAATGATAAAGGAGTTCACCCCTCTCTTGGGCTACATCTCCTGGTCCAACTTCCAATGGATCTTTTGTATTATTTGATCAAAGTAATAAAATATGTACTTTACAATGCTCAAAATGCCAAATAGACGGCTCCAATGGCTTCAGAACGTCCAAAAACCCCTAGCTGGGCTTTTCCGGCACCTCGTTTGGCCAAAAATTGAAGAAGATAGGCTTCCTGGAAGTTCCCCTTCAAACTTGTTGTCTCTGGATCGCCAGAATGCACCTCTGTCTCCTCAGCCTAGCCCTGACGCGCATATTTGTGTTAAAACTTAGAACCAGGCGCAGCCGCAAAATGGTACGAACTGTAGGACGGTTAGGGCGCACCCAGCCCCTAACCGCCAAAATCGTGGGCATATGGGTCCATGTGACCGCGCGCTCATACGAAAAGGGCCAAGGGTTTAAACATGTGGAAAAAGGGTCGGAACGCGTGCGCGCGCCGGTGGTTACATGGAAAATACATACGACCAGGGGCCGGGGCTTAGCCCCGGCCCAGACCGCACCCCAACTCACACATAATTCAATTCAAATCAATTTTAAATCATATATATAATAAGAAACACATGTGGGCGCGCCAGTTGGGCGGCCCTTCCCAAAGCTCTTCCCCTTGCCCCGGAGGTCGCGGGGTCGAGTCTTGCCAACTACCAAAGTTTTAAACCACTGTCCAAGTGACACGTGGTGACCATTGATTGGGCCACATGTCGCCATTCCATTCGCCACAAACAAGCCATGTGTCGCCATTCCATTTGCCACATACAAGCCACGTGTCAAGAAACGATTCATCATCCAACTGCCAACCAACACCTGCCATGTGTCGTACGGCCCTGCCAACTCAGCCCTGCCTTGTGTCGTACGACCCTTCCACGTCAGCATCCATACGGATTGTACGGTCATCACATATTTTTTTTTGCATGTTTGACGAATTGAACAGAATGTGATATCTCTCTCATCCGACGTTCGTTTGAACCCAAATGAGTTGCGTTGGGTTCGTGACGACGAGGCCTACGCACCCGTTCGATTTGAAGCGATTCCAAGCACTTTGAATTTTGAGCAAAATTTGATCCCCTGGATCATGAGGCGACCTCTTGGAAAATGAATCCAAAGGTCAAGCTCATGTATTTATACATGTAACATATTATTGAAATTGCATTCCATGTTTATTCATCTTCATGGGCATTCCACGCTAATATCCGTTTTGCGTGTTCCAACAAAAATAATAATTATTTGAATTTAATTAAGTTAAGTTACATATTGATCACAATACTTACTAATGATTGAACAAAGTGGTGCAATGGGCAACCAAACACAATTTTTGTTTCCAAAGAATAAAACATAATTTTATATTCAAGAAGAAAAAAAGTACATTAAGTATGTGAATAAATCACTAATGAAAGATAGAATCACATATAAAGTTCACGAGAGAGAAAAGCAAGCCAATATTCTTCTAACATGTCAACTAAATATCCTATATTAGTTCTAAATGGAAAAAAACCTTACATAAAAAAAATATCATTTCCATAATGGCGAAACCAAAACATAGTATATTGTCTTCTCATAAGTTTGGTATTTCAACCAGTCTCATCAAAGAAGAGATACATGACATAAATAGTTAGTAAAAACAAGAGATTATAATTAGAGGGAAAAAGATACTATAATGTCCCTATCCTCCCTCCATTCTTCTTGAATTAGGATCCTACAAAATTCAATGTATAATTATTCAAATGCATGTACAAAGGTAGCACAAATTCAATTAGATAATAAAAAATATAAATAAGCATTGGACTTATTGCAAATGACAAGGGAAAACAACTTGGAACTTAGCACACCATAAACACATGTTTACTTTGGGATAGTAATTATGAGTAAGATGCTTTGCGAGGAAGAAGAGAAAATGTGTAAATTGTGTACCTTTTAATGCATTTCAGGTTGTGTTAGTGTGTTGTCTTGTCTACATCTGCTGAGCACAACCTAAAATGCATTGGAATTGTTCATTCCTTAACTTAGTTAACTAGGTGACATAGATCGCGCATCTGTGGAAGGATGGAGAGAGGATGTGTGAGGCCAACAATAACGAGAAGGAGACAACATATTTCAAATGATAATATGCATATGTAGCTTGATTAAACAACTATATTCAAATTTAATTTACCCGTACGTTGAAATAATTCTATCGAAATAAATATTAAGAGAGATGAAATTATAAAAAGGGAACAATGTCCCAATCCATGAGCTTTAAATTACAATAATCATTTTATATCTTGTGGACTACTATAATTTACATATTTAGTTCTTAAAAGAATGTTTGGGAAGCACATAACATTCTAACCTCAAATAGATTTTTAATGTATTTTTAATGAAAACGAAGTGCCTAGTTAAATTTTGTGCACTTGTGCGTTTGTTTATAACATACACACCAATTCATTGTGGTATTATGTGCATAGAATGGTATATCACTAAACATATGTAAAGGCATATTTCCATGAAATAATAATTTTAGAGGGTTGAATTTCTATTTTCATTAAAATTGATTTCAACACAACTAAGGTAATATAGCACATGGGTGCATTGTGAGTCAAACTTTTTTATATATAATATAATTAGAACTTTTTTATATATAATATAATTAGACTGTATGTTTTTCATCAATGCACTAAAAAATAAAATTTTAAAAAAGAGAGAGCAGGAATTTCATTTTGTAAAAGTAACTTAAACAAACCCTAAACCCTAATTCATTGTTGTGCCAAAAGTTAGAAGAGGGATATGTGCAATAGATATTTCACAGGTAATAGATTGGAGTGGACATACTTTTCCGAAGGACACAATTTGCAAGGGGTCATCATGAGTTTCATACAAATCTACAAAAGAGAGATTCTAGGTATGTTACTTCATTCTCTTTATCTCAACAAAATATGAAGGTTCGAGAGTCAACTTCAATGTTGCAAACCCTAGCTTTATTGTTGCTACCATTTTGTTTTATATCACTGTAACCCCTAGTTGCAGGGATAGTTTCTACAATGAGATTGTTTTTTTGGGGGGGTGGGTATTATAAGTCTAAATAATTATTTTGATGTCAATAATATTTTAATGGATTGGATCCCAAACTCCATCCCTATCAAGATTTTTTGAAAAAAAAAAAGTTTTTGGTTTTCACGATGCACATTGTTTTGAAAGTACAAATATGTGCATTGTTTATTGTATTGGTGCATTGCTTGAAAATGCTATTTTAAAAAAGCGGGTTTTATAGTGCTTATTGGATAGAAAGCAAGCATTGATGCACTATATACTATAAAGTGCATTGCTAGGCCCTCTTAGTTTTTTTGTTTTTTTTAAGCATTCTTTGGTTGAAGGGTGTGCACTATACAATGAGTACATTGATAGAAGATATTTCATTGTGTAGGTCTTTTATTGATAGAAGATCGTCGATAGAAGATGAGGGAAAATAACTTTTGGTAATAAGTACGACGAAATGTTTCAAACAAGGAAGATAAGTGGATCAAAAGTTGTTTTCTTTGGCCTTTTTTCTAATAATGTACTTATTAACAATACCAGCTAATAGGTTTCAACATTTGAGTTTCCATACGTTGAATGTTGTCCAGGGACCAAGAACAAAGGATGAGAAGATCCTCCTAAGAAGAAAAAAACCATGAAGGATATAAATGACGATAAATTGGTGCTTAGTTCATCTAGAGTGGTGTTTGAAATTAATGTCAGGGGGGAATTTAATAAAAGTACGATAAATATGGTGCAAAGAATGTCTATTAGATGTTTATTTTACTTACAATACAAAAATCAATCAATTGAAACCAATAATTTGGAACACATTCAATACTCGCTACCATGGTACATTTTTCAATTTATATAGTCACATAAATTATATTGTAACTGTAGATATACTAATTACACTTTATTTCTAAGTTACTACGTGGAATATGAAGAGGCAGAACAAGATCAAGCTAACTAACAAACATTGCAAATAACCCAGATATAATATCCCCTGCAAGTGATGAAGAAATAAGGCATGCAAGCATTTCGAGCAATGACAACATTTTGAGTGGGGAATGATGATCAATGTAATTGAACATTTCAAGTTTTATATTTAGGATGTTTGTTTGTAAAAATCATACATTTTATTTAAGGTTAACATATTGTCCCAATCGATATGACAATGGGTTACCAGTAACTGCAACAATAAAAAGACTTTCTTTTTTATTGCAATACTAGTGTTGTAAAATATTACGTTGTTGATGCATGATTTACATTATTACAATGAATAAAGGTGTAATTTGTTGGTATATTTGTTTCAATAATATCATACATTAATGCAATGACTATATCCAAATGCATAAATTAAAATATAAAAATAAATATTATCAAAAATATTTAATTTAGGATGATTAATATAAGTTTTATACAAAAAGAAAGCTACATTTGCATACTCGTAACACAAAACAATTCAAAAAATGGAACATATCACTGCATTATATTCATTTGAACTCAATGGTGGGTTTCATACCTATTTAAACACTTGTGTGTTTTAATTGCTCTCGTGCATTCGTGCACAATAGCAGATAATTCACACCGGTGCTCAATAGTATATAAGTTGCCTAGAAAGAACAAAATGACTTTCCATTAGTTCTAGTCCTTTTTTAGAGAGTTTTGTCAGCAACTTTATTTTATTCTCTAAATATACGGGTGAAATAAGTCTCCTGGAAGTTTCCAACAATGAGTTTAAGTTGCTCTACAATAGCATATAACCCAAGGTTTTGAATTTGTGTCTGACCATTCATCCACTTTATAACCAACAGAGAATCACCAAATACTTATAGAGTACTTATGCCCCTATCCAAGACAAATTTTAGAAATAAAAAAAGTGTCATTAGTTCTCCCAAGTTGTTAGTACCTCTACCCATCTTAGCTTTGAAATAATAATAAAAAAAGTGTGTATCAGAAAGATAGTAAGTGAAACCAGGTCCAACAATCTTATTTTCACCTCAACGAGCTCCATCAAAATGTCCCCAAGGACACGATTTGTCCACTTGTAATTATTCTAATCTTTTAGAAACATATTGTTTAAGAGCTTCCTTGTAGTAAGGTAGCAACCCCATCTCCCTAGGCTAAGACTTTAAAAGAGGGAAGTTGTAAGTCTTCAAATAGAGAAGCATTCCTTGCAAGCCATATACCCCATAGCCCCAGATAAGTCATTGCTTGAAGTACCTCCAATTCCTTTCATGAGAACCAAGAGAGAAAACAAGCTTCGACACTAAGTCCATCCCACAGTGAGCTAAAACCAAGAGATCCTTCAATCTCTTTCCGTGCTCTTTCCAGTCTAGAATAGAGAAAGCACAATTAAAAAAAAAAATTGGTAGTTTTTTTCCTCCTGGATCTCACATAAAGTGCACTTTCTAAGCCCCACCTTACCTCTTCTTTGCAAATGCTCCCAGGTCAAAACCCTATCCAATTGTGCAAGCCACATGAGAAATTTAGATTTGGATGGAGCCTTTACCTTCCATAGAGATTTCCACCACCAACAGACTGCCACCTAACCAATTGAAAACAAAGCCTGATACCCCAACTTCATTGAATAACAACCTCCAACCTTATTGTAGCTCTAGAAAAGTTCATCAGGATTCTCACATAATCTAATATGAGCCCTACGAATTTTTGAGTCAAAGAGCTCCCAATACCTTGCAAATTCACTATTCAACTCTAGATCCCCCGAGTTCAACCAACCTTGTCTCCACAAGGTTGTTTCCATAGGTTTATTAATTAAATTAAGAGATGTTCTCCAAATTCTTCTTAGATGAAGAACCAAGTCCCAAAGAAGAAGAATATCCCAATTACAACCCATAATAACATCTACTCCAATCCTCACTCGAGGCCCATCACCCACCTGCCAAGTCAGATGAGATCCTATAACAGGAAAGGATAGAGTCAAAGCCTTCCATTGGTTGGATACATTCTGAATAGATTTGTGTTCTTCTTATAATCCAATCAACTAGGGATTTTGGAGACATATACTTCTAGATCAAGATCCTACTCCAAAGGCTATCCTTTGTGAGGATTGATCAAAAGGATTTTCTTTCCAAGAAGATACCAAACAGGTGTATATTCTCAAGGCTCGTTATCTACGTTTTGTGGGTTAACTAAGGAGATTATGTCTCGAGGCCCTCAGGTTGCAGATATGGAGTGTTGAGAGACTACATGACCAATAGTATCCACTTGCACAGATGAAGACCCTTCTCACCACCACAAAGGTCAAGATTTTCAGATGGCATCCACCACACTAGCTGGCTTCTGAGAGGCACTGGGCCTTGCACCATGAGGTACAAGTCAGGTATCATGGTGAGGGTCATTTCAATATTTGAGGCATTTTGAGTATGTTGTATCTTAGACTACTTTAGATTTCATGACATATGCTTGGACATTATCCCTTTTTCCTTGTTTCATCTTGGTGGTTGACATATTTCCCTAGTAACTCCCTTGAAGAGCCATCATACCGTTCCTAGCCATACTTACCACTTTCCATCACTTAAACTCCCCATTTCCTTGTCTCTTGGGATTTTAAGGTGTATTGACCCAAGAAGGGGTGAACTCCCAGAGGGATTGTTGTTGGCTAAAAAGATAAAAGCCTATATATAACCTTCTAGATTCTTCGCCTAGGGATCCCCCGAGAAAGCAGTGAAAAGCTTCTCCATAAGAAAAGGGGACCCACAAGAAATAAATGATAGAATGCTTAGGGGGTTAGTTGGAGGAAAGGAGGTCTCATCATGAGTTGACCTATCATGATCATAGGTATCTAATGGTATGACATTACCATCATTTAGCCACCAAGCCAGGGTAGTGGCTCTCAGTTGCACAACTGAGAGAAAGGGGGTCTCATCACGAGCCAGACTTGTCATTTCCGCAAGATATTTGTGACACTGTCATTATCTGGACACCATTCCAGAACAATGGCCTTCAACTCATTCCTTAAAACAAGAAATAAACAAAGAATGGCAAGAGGATGTGCTTGGAAAAAATGCAGTGCAAATGAAGGTGCCACCCACCCTCTACAAAGGCACCCATGAATGAGACACTACGACCCCTTGTATGTCATGAACCCCATTCCCAGTGAGACTTGATCCATAAACACTCCATCTACCTCACATGGCTTAGAGAGGGATCACTTGGGAAACACTCCTTGACCTGAGGAAATATCTACCTAATAGGACACCTCGACAACCCTCCCATATCCAAGTTTGGCAAGTTGCATAATGTCTTTGAGCAGTCACTTGTTTGACCGAGTAATATTTGATTCACATGATTAGGTGGCTCATTTATTGATTTGATTTATTCATCATGATATTATGACTCGAGATCCTTGGAGGGCGTGCTTATGTGTCTTTGCAAGACCTAGTAGGTGGACAATTTTGGAGGAGCAAGCCTAGCTTGGGCTTCCATGAAGTTTCAATCCCACATGTTGCATGTCAAGGGTTTGCATGTTGGATGAGAGATATATATCTTTCGAGGCCTAGAAGATGAATTGAGAGACATAACCTAGCACTCGCATGCCAAACATTTTTCCTAAGAGAGGCAAAACGTCACCTTTGGAGGCTTGACGTCACCTAAAGGGGCCAGGGTTTGGTGGGGAAGACATGGCTCATTGACATATGGACGTTTTGAGGAGAAGAAGGCCTTGACTACGAGGATATTCCCTAAATGATTGACATGTGGCCTTTAGAGGCCTAACCATGCATCTCCAACTCCAACGACTTGCTCCTAGTGTCAAAGCGTTCCATAAAGGGGTGATGTCACCTAAAGCTGGGGTTTCTTTTTGTGTGAAAGTGGATTTTAAATGAATTGTTTAATATTATTTGGTTGCAAGGGGTTAGATAAGGGTTGTGGACCCCTTGCCTTATGTTTTACCCATGCTAATGTGGACAAACTATGTTAGTGACATTTTGTATAAATAGAGATCATAAGATCTCATTTTAAAAACATAACACTCCCATTGTGAGAAGTATT
>ML788626.1:19049-34110 GCA_009831015.1 Picea engelmannii
CTTTGGACTTGTTGTGCTCAAGAAGAATCAAGGATCAATGCAAAAGAGAAACCCCAAAAGAAGTACGATGATCAAGCCTTCACAGCAAGATTCAAGAACTTTAGGAACAAAAGGAAGTTTGGTTCAAGGAGGAAGCCAAATCAAGAGAAAGACATTTCATAAATACAATGCTTCAACTGTCAAAAGTACGGTCACTACAGGAACCAGTGTCCTGAGCTAAAGAAAAGGAAAGAGAAACATGAAGCATCAGTTGCCGAAGAAAAGGAACCTACAAAGAAGACTAAGCAGGATGGAAGAGACTTCTTCTTCTAAAAAGTTAACAATACTCTTCTTATTTCTTGTACATATCTTGTTTGCATCGTCTTTGTACGTATCTTGTATATCTATCTCTTGGAAGATAATGTGTTCCAAGAAGAACTATACCTATGGAAGAACAACAAAATAAGAATGAATATCATTAGATAATACACATGAAAGGATGAAATACAAATCATGTGGAAGCTACTGCAAGATAAGCCAAATCAATCATGAAGAGACTTAGAAGTTAGACATCAAGAGGAACTGGAGAAAGACTTATGATGGCAACCAAGACGGAAGCGTGGACTCTAAGAGCCAATTATATATTGCAGAAGACAATAAGGATGCAGATGGAAGCATGGATTCCATATTGTAGAAGACAATAAGGATGCATATGGAAGTATGGACTCTATCAGACGGAGGGAGTGGATTATATGCACTCTTACATGAAGCAAGGATTAGGAGGGAGCTAATCCTATGATCCATTGAATATGATGAAATGTATATATCCATGGTAGCAGCCATGAAAGACAGTATGTGTTCAGCTCAACCACAGAAGAAGACCTTTTCGAAGAGAAGCCTCAAAGTATTCCTGGTTGTGCATCCAGATCTGTGATTCTACGATGAAAGGAAGAAGTGGAATCTCTAGAGCATGGAATCTAAAAGAAACTCCATGAACCCAAAAACTAAAGAAGAACATGAAGATTCCAAGAAAGAAAGAGAAACCAGAACAACCAGTCATTGGATTAAGAATCAAAAGATTACCAGCCTGATATGAACTCAATAAAAGCAATCAAGCAGAAGAACTAAAAGTCGTGATGAAGAACTATGTATGGAAGACTTATGAATAAAAGAATTGAAAGATCTAGAACTATAAGTTCTCCCAGATGGAGGGAGGAGACTATGATACACCAGACTTATCTCTATATAAGTCATTATATTGTCCGCAACATCCATGAGTTGGAGTTCTACATCAGATGAATGCAAAGAATGTTATCCAAAGGAATTGAATAAAGAAGCATATGAAGATCAATCTCAAGACTTTGAGGCATACCAGAAAGATACTCCTGTATGCATATAAGAAGAAGATAACTTGGTGGAGAACCTCCAGTGCACAACAAAAGCATGGTGAAGATTTCCTATAACATCAAGATGACTACTCAGAAGATCAAGATCTCATAATGACAAAAGAAGTGCCACATGGATATGTTCCAGTTCTCCAACTATGATATACTCTATCGTCCATATCTACATGAAGCCTTCAAAGTGTTCCAGACTAAAGTACAAGTACTACATTATCCATGATGAAGTCCAGAAAGGAGAAAAAGATTTCTCCAACACATATCTCCACATATGAGCAGATAAGTAGACATTTTGGTAAAGCTTCTGTACAAGATGAAAGAGTTTGTGTACTCAAGCTAGAGCTTGTGGAAACAACTTCCTCCTTATTGGAAGAGAAAGAAATGACTCTCCAAGTTAGGAGAGAGCACTGAAAATATTATTTATCTTTTAATTGAAAAATAGTCCAGATTGGACAGATGCTTTCCTGTTTGGAAAGTGGATTGAGATTTCTGACGGATAGTGACTTCCCATTGTGATTAACATGGGGAGTGGTCTAGGACAATCATTCTTCTTAGCAGTCACTCTGAGTAGTGGTCAAGTAGAATGGTCTGCCTCGTCGGGCAGTCGTTCTTTCGAAGTTCACAGTTGTGAGCAGTTTCGAAGAATGGTCCGTTTTGGTTAAACATTCCTTAGGGTTATACATTCTCTCCAGGGTGCACTTTGATAAGTGTAGGAGGAATGGCCCAGGGTGGGGAATGGTCCAGACAATTATTCCTTAGGGTTATACATTCTCTCCAGGGTGCACTTTGATAAGTGTAGGAGGAATGGCCCAGGGTGGGGAATAGTCCAGGCTCAACAATCAGGGATAGTCATTCCTTAGGGTTTATACATTCTCTCTAGGGTGCACTTTTATTAGTGTNAGGAGGAATGGCCCAGGGTGGGCAATGGTCCAAATATTTCTTAGGGTTTATACATTCTATCCAGGGTGCACTTTGATTAGTGTAGGAAGAATGGCCCAGGGTGAGAAATGGTCCAGGCTCATAAATCAGAAACAATCCTTCTTCCTTGGTTGAGAAGAATAGGGCAGACAACCCATTGCTGATGAGGGCAGATATTCTATCAGATCTCACAAACGTGAGTGAAAGATTGGCCCAGATGATTCAGTTTATGTTTAACAATATTTTTTTGTGCAGGATGGCATCAGATGATTGTGAATATATTTCACTATTCACGAGGCGTATATTCTTTCAGAGCTCACAGATGTGAGTGAAAGATTGGCCCAAATAATTCAGTATATATCATAACATTGTTTCTATGCAGGTTGCTATTAGATGTTTGTATGACAGTAGATGAGGACTATTGTGGTGGATATGTTCCACTGTTCTCATCCATTACGTTGTTGAGCAAGTACTTGTGTGTTACTTGGTGTGGTAGTGAACCACAAAATTGTAGTTATATACTACTATGAATAGACACATGTGTGTTCTATCCTTGTTCTAATTGCCTTGAAGACTATCAACAATTTATTGGAGATAATGATCATGGATGATGAATAGAGATTTTCCAGACGGAAAACAGTTCAGAGCTCTTACTCCTCTTGTATCACTCTATGGTGTGAGTGACTTATCCAGCATCATGTCTAATTACTCAAATGAAGTATGGTTTCGAGAGATGATGCAGCTGATGGTGATGGTGATGCTCATGATCTAGTCATGAAATAGTCTAGAAGACTATATTGATGCTACCGGGTAAATGGTGTGTTTTGTGCTCAAGTCCATTACCTGTAAATACCTCTCTAGCTAGGAGGGAGTGTTAATATTATGGTAGTTGCGGGAGGTATTTACCTCCACGTGTGAACCTAACGAGAATAGAAGACTCCGTGAAGCACGAGAAACCCTAATGAGTTGGCTAATAACCCTAGAAGCCTTGTCGTCTCAAGAAGATAATTTATATTAGGTTATTAGCCTCCAAGAGAAGAAGTCGACCATAAATAATAATAATATATTGAACAAACACATATCCAGAAGGAGAAGTCGGCCCCAACAAATCTGGTAGAACCAGTATAAATATAGGGCGTCAGTTCTCATTTGACAGCATCTCAGAATTGCAGTTCCCGTTTGGTGCGCACTGTAGCTCCAGTTTGGTGCACACGTGTGGAGGAGGACTGCAGGTGCAACTGCAGTAGCAACTATTTTCAGTGTTGGCTTGGACTATCTATTGGCAAGGGTTTGGACTATCTGATCAGCTTTTTGTGATGCGTTATCCTTGGGGAAAGGTGCACTACCCTTTGTTTGGCTATCTAGTCCAGGGTTTGCTTCCAGAGGAATTCTCAGTCAAGGTTAAGGTGCTCGGAGGGAGGCTTTAGCCTATGGTTGGGTGATGAGGGTATCGTCAATGCTAAAACGAGCAAAAAAAAGGACGAATTCAATCCAGTAGCAGGAAGACGAAGACAAGGGGCTAGACGAATGGTCGCTACGGCTAATAGGGAACTGCCCTCCAACAACCCTTTCGATGCCCTTCAACGTGTTCTAGAGAACATGGATGTTCCACAGATCCCTCCCACGATAGAGGTTCAGCAAGGCCAATCAAAAGGGAAAGCGCTGGAAACCCCTGTCATGGAGAAAACCTCTTCCATTCCAGCCTCCAATGCTACAGATGAAAAACCCTTAGATCCAGAAGATGGACATACAGAAATGGACCTAGACGAGTAGGAATTAGCAGGAATAAACTTGGAACATCTGGAACTAGCCTATCGACACCAACAACTCTACACCATTCCTCCAGAGCAGTTACGTAAAGTCCACAAAGTCTTCCTCAACACTTCGGCAAGCTCTGCCGCTAGATCCAGCTCGGGCTTGGGAATACAAGGGAATATATTGAAAGAGCAACGCAAAACTCGAAAAGACGAAAAGAGAAGGGGAAGGAAATCCACTCAGAAGCTCATACAGGAGATCGGACACTTTATGGTTAAGTCAGGTCAGATACATCTCATTTCTGATAGCTTTCCCCCTCTACCCTCCCCATCCTCATCATGAAGCTCATATCTTGGAATATTAGGGGACTCAACGGTCATAGTAAGCAAAGGCTACTACGAGAGCGTATTATAGTGGAACAACCAGACATCATGTTGCTACAAGAAATAAAATGTGCAATGGAGGAAATGGATCGAGTTCTCTCTTGTTGTTGGAAACAAGGGAAAGGAATTTACACTAATGCAACAGGCTCAGCCGAAGGTCTAGCAATTCTCTGGAACCCAAGTTCAGTGATCGTGGAAAATTTCTTCACCACCAAGTGGTCAATCTCAACGACTTATAGGCTTATTGGATCCAATAAACCTGGTTACCTCACGGATATATATGGACCGACCACACCATGAGACAAAATTGCCTTCATTAGAAACCTCGAAGGATTTGCCACCCTTACCTCAGGAAGCAGATGGGTTCTTGGAGGTGATTTTAATATGATCTGCAATCTGGATGAGAAAAGAGGAGGCACATGCAGACTTGAGATGGAGTCAGTACACTTTCAAGCCCTAATTGACAAGTTAGGCCTCATTGATTTGGAAACACAAAATGGACTCTATACCTGGATGAACTAACGACCAGGATCCCAACATGTAGCTTGCTGCCTAGACCACTTCCTCATCTCGTACTCCCTCTTGATGGATGGCACAGCCATAGAAGCTCACATCCTCAACACCACAGGATTGGATCACTGGCCCATCCAACTGTGTCTAGACATTCCATCCTCTCCAAGACGCAAGCCCTTCCGTTTTGAGTGGTTTTGGCTCAACCATCTAAATTTCCAAGGAAGGGCCCACATATGGTGGAGGGAGTCATCCATTCAACATGGCTCCATGACGTATAGATTCCAGCAGAAACTCAAAAACTTCAAGCTACGCCTCAAGATTTGGAACAAACAAAGATTTGGAAATATCTTCGAGGCCCAACAACAACTAAATGAACAAATGAGAATCCTACAGATCCAAATCAGAGATCAGGGCATCACTGAGGAGCTCAGGACACATGAAGCAATGATAAGTCAAAAGTTGCAGGAAAGGTGAGCCCAAGAGGATATCCTATGAAGACAAAAATCCAAAGTCCAATGGATAAAGGAGGGCGACAAAAATACCAAATTCTTCCACGGGTCCACCATTAAGTGAAGACATGTCAATCACATCTCGCATCTGGTCACAGAAGAAGAGTACACTCTCCACTCTCACGAGGACCTTCAAACGGAGTTGGTCTCCTACCACCAAGATCTCTTGTTTGAGCCTACGGGTGATAGATATCAAGCAATATCTCAAATCATTCAGCACATACCTTCCACAATTACTGCAGAACAAAATGAAGCGTTGATGAGGCCTATAACAATTGAGGAAGTGGATCTGGCACTTCAAGACACTCCAGAAGGAAAATCTCTTGGGTCAGATGACTTCACTTCAAAAATTTTCCACCACTTTTGGCCAATGGTAAGGGAGGAAGTGTGGGATATTATTGAGGACTCTAGGGGTTCGGCTCAGGTCCTTCCAGCTCTCAATGCCACATTCCTCACCCTCATTCCGAAAAAAGAGAAAATCAATCACCCAAAACAGTTCGGGCCAATAACTCTACGTAATGCAAACTACACACTACTAACAAAGGTGATTGCTTGGTGCCTCAAACCTCTCCTTCCCTTCATTATTTCACAAGAGCAGTCAGGGTACGTGGAAGGAAGGCAAATCTTGGACAACATCATTCTGGCACACGAAGTCATCCATTCTCTTCAGATGACCCGAACTCCAGGTATGCTACTAAAATTAGATCTTTCGAAGGCCTTTGACAAGCTAAGCTAGGATTACATGAATTATGTTCTCTTGGCCTTTGGTTTTATGTCCTCCTGGGTTGACTGGATTTCAAATCGCACCTCGTCTACCTTCTTTTCTATCCTCAATAATGGACTTCCCTCTCGCCCCTTTTCACCCACCCAAGGGATACGAAAAGGGGATCCCTTGTCACCCTTCCTCTTCATAGTAATGGTGGAAGGCCTAAGCGGTTCTATTCAAGCTTCAATTGCAGACCATACCTTAGTCGGGTTATGCTTGCATGGAATTGATCCTCCAGTCTCCCACAATCAATTTGTTGATGATACCTTAATGATGGGATCCCCTGCGGTCCAAGAGGCCCAAAAAATCCTCTCTCTACTTCAAACCTTCTGCAACGCCTCAGGAATGGATATCAACAAGGACAAATCTTAGATATTCTTCTTTAACACCTCGATCTCGGTCCAACTTCACATAACAATAATCTTGGGTTTCACATGAAGCTCCCTTCCATCCAAATATCTGGGTATTCCCCTCATCGACAAGGCCCTGAGAAACAACTCATGGGAAGGCCATCTCACCTCTTTCACGAAAAGGTTGGCCTCTTGGACCTTTCGTGCACTCAACCTCCCAAGTCACCTTATCCTCCTTAAGTCTGTCTTGCAAGCCCTGTATATCTACACCTTCTCAGCCTTGGCTGCTCTAAGCTTCATTCTCAATGCTACCAGAACCCTGCAAAGAAATTTTCTATGGCAGGGGGAAAAGTCTAGGAAAAAACTGGCATTGATCAGCTGGGAAAAGCTCTGCAAACCCAAATCTCAAGGTGGCTTAGGGCTAAGATATCTGATAACTTTGAATAAGGTATTGAGCGCCAAAATCTGGTGGAGATGGCTCAAGAGAGCTCAGTCTCTTTGGGCCAACTTGTGGAGGATAAAATATATGCCCAACAACACTGAAAAGAACCTAATCAGATGGAACGAGGATACTCTCGGGTCCTTGTTATGGACGATAGCCAAGCATAATCGTCTTTTAGTGGTCAATCACGCCTTTTGGGAAATTCGAAATGAAAGAACAACTTCCTTCTGGAATGACTCGTGGCAGTGGTTGCTTGCTCTGGTGCAAGATTCCTAGGTTGACACCTTCCTCGTCCCAGCTACCCAAGCATGACTAACATTAGTAGCAGACCATTGGCAAGAGAATACCCCAGGCGACACTGGAAATCCACTAGAGGGGACGTCCATATTGCAGAGCATGTGGATCTACAACCCTGGTACAATCTGACCAATGTCAAGAAAATTCAAATCTCACATGGAGAGGACATCTTACGATGGAGACATTCTTCACGAGGCATCTTCAACATCCATGAAGCTTACACCATCAAGATGGACCACAACCACAATCCCCATGAGAAGGTCTGGACAAAAATCTAGTCAAACAAGCATTGACCCAAAGTCAACACCTTCCTTTGGCTGGTAGCTCATGACAACATTCTCACTTGGGACAATCTCGTGAAGCGGGGATTCACAGGGCCTTCCATATGTCTGCTCTTCTTGAAGGAAGTGGAAACCCAAAATCACCTGCTCAATCTATGCTCCTACAACTCCTTAGTATGGGATCAATGCACTACAATCATGCCCATGACAGATCGCAAGCGAGAGGGCCTCAAAACAACCATCGAAGAATGGCGGGATGCAACTTTCCCATCATCCATTTTGAACCGCATCTGGCAGCTTCTCCCTGAGTTCATCCTTTGGCAACTTTGGAAAGAGAGAAATAGGAGAATCTTTCGAACTACTCAAAGGGATTGGAAACTCATCTGGACCCAAATCTGCAGCAACATCAGAGAAACCATCAGTCTGCAACAATGGAAAGAAGTGGATTTGATATGTCTTGCACAAGAACAGGGCATCTTGGACAGCTGGAAGGTCACTTTAACTCTGTCTTCCTCTAATTCTACCCAACGCTCCAAATTCAAGGGTAGCCCCTCTCTTTGGTATCCTCCGCCTAAAGAATTTATCAAGTTAAATTTCGATGGGGCATCTAAAGGAAATCCAAGGGTAGCATGCTTTGGTGTGGTCTTCCGCAACAGACAGGGGAACATTTTGCTCGTCTTAGCAGGCAACATGGGTCATACCACAAACAACGCGTCAGAGCTATAGGGTCTTACAAAAGGTCTTCAAATCGCTCTAACTCACGAATACCACCAACTTATTGTGGAAAGGGACTCCCAATTTATTCTCAACCTCTTTGGGAAAATTTTGAATGGAGCGCACCCAGACAAAATCTCGCCCTGCTAGCGTCTCTCCTTCGGGCTCAGGACCATTGTGACTGTCATTCGACCTCACCAAGGTCTCATCCCTTTGCATGTGAGACAAAAAGCCAACCAGATTGCAGACGATTTAGCCAACATTGGAGTTTCCTTGGAGGGATATGACCTTCTTTGGATGGCCTCCACCCACCAGGTGCATCCAACCCTCCAGAGATGCATGGATAGGGCTCTTGCTATAGACAACCCCTCGGATGGGGTATTAGTGAGAAATAGGTGTCACGAGGGAGGGGATGATGCCTTCTAGTGCAGTACCAGCTATGTGACTAGTGCATGCCCCTCTCCTCCTCCCACAGCATGAACTTAAACCAACTTCACTCATACCAGAGCACCATTAACACTCTAAGTGCGCTCTGCTCTGCCTTCTCGTCTGATCAATGGAATCGCCATTATTGTGGTCACCTCTGCGCATGTGCGTCCTCCCTCTCCAACGATATTCATACCATGGAGCTCACATGCAAATTCTTCATCCTTATCTCTTCTCCCTAGAACTATCTCGCGGTCTGCATCCTCCACTGGTACTCACCTGCTACATTTTCCGTTTTCTTGTGCCTTCTCACCTTTGCCCCGCTTCAGCCATGCCTAAACTGCGAGGAAAATCCAAGCGCGGCTCGACATGGTACCAAAACTGGTCGCACATGGCAATTCGACCTCATCCTACTCCCGCACCCTCGCACAACTCGTCGCCCTCCTCCTATGGTCATTTCGCTCAGAGCCACAGTGGCCTCTCACCTCTTTCCTTGCCCTAGGCTTGCCGAGTAGAGTGGTTCGACCTCTTGGGGAATTCACTGGGATTTTCCCCAGGGCCATTGTTGGACCTGGCCTCCTCCTCACAACCTGCCTTGGTCGTCCCACCCAATTCACCCGAAAATTCAGCTTCTGCACCACTGCCAGTGCACTCACCACCAGTCCAGTCTCCACACGAGGATACCTCTGTCCACTGGGAGAAGCCTCCGGAACAACCCCACTCCTGCTCAGATAGCGCTACCTGTGCAAAATTCCAAGATGGCCTTGCAATTCTGCAAGACTTGGTGTTCGAGGTTCGCAAGGAGGTGGATAACCTGCGGTTTCGACTAGAGGTCATGGATGAAGGGTTCACAAATTTTGCAGTTGCTTTCCTCTCTGGATGGCTCTCGACACCCCACAAAACATGCACTTACTGCACCAGCAAACTCAGCGGTGATATTGGTTTCAGCTCTCCAATTCTCCCTAGTGGACGACGCGGCAACAGGCTCGACTCCAGCTCTCCAGGCACCCACCTTGGATATGGTGGCATGCAACACATCGACTGCATGAGCTTTGACATTTGCACAGGTGTCAGACTGCATGACCTGTTGTTCATTATGTTTATATTTTTTCACCCGTCTTTTCGGTTAAATTTTGTTTTGATTGTCTTATGTCTGTCTTAGAGGGTCTAGAAGCCTAGGTAATCCTGCTCCAGCTAGTCAATTTTTTTATCTGAATTGTTATCTGAACTGATGGTTTTGATTTGGGAGGTTGGTTGAATTGGTTTCCCCGAGGGGAAATTCAGTAACTACAGTCCTCAGACAGTCATGGAGATATTGTAATTTTTGGCGCTGAAAGGCTTTTTATATATATATACTTACTTACAAAAAAAATAAAAATCAAAAGCTAAAAAATAAAATACACAAAGTTTTAAAAACTTAAAAATAAATAAAAAAAATAAATATTAAAACTATATTTAAAAATTAAAACAATGGGGTGGGGAGCATCACCCCTCCCCACCACAGGCTACCACACAGTCGGTGCAGGGCTGTGTGGGAGCCTGTGGTGGGGACGAGGGGTGATGCGCAACACCGCCTTTTCCCATCCCATTATTTAAAATTTTAAATATATTTTGACATTTATTTTGTTTTTTTTCTGTTTTTTTTTAACCAAATATATTTTTAATCTTTAGTTTGTTTTATTTTTTATTCATTTTTAAATTTTTAAATTTAAATTTTTTTTTGTTTAATTTTTTAAAATTTTTAAGTTTTTCACCCGCATCGGGTGTTAGGGATGCTCACTAGACGTAGGCGGGACACTTCTCCTCCTCCCGATGTGGCAATTCATGACGAGGACAACTTCCCTCCATCCTCGTCCACCACCTCCAACACTCATGCGTCTTAATGTCTCCTCTAGCTATCATGCCTCAGCACATGTTCCTTGTTATGAATCTCTCTCATCTTCCCATTGTTGATGTTTTGGAAGCTTCAGAAGGTATTAACCTTCATGTTTAACCTGTGACTTAGAATAAATTATTCCAGAAGCAAGTGAACCATTAAACATATGTTTGGAAACCCTAAAAGAAAAGTCGGCCTAGCAAAATCAATAATGTTAGAATATTACCAGAAAGATAAACATAAAATATAATTACCAGAAAGTCAGGTTGGCCCAACCAGAAAAGTCACTGGATAGATTAATATAAATAGAGGATGTTTTGGCTCATTTGTACATGTCTTGTGGAGAGGTGTAGTTGCAACTGCAACTGCAGCTGCAAGGAGGAACAAGGGTGTATGATCATCTCTTAGTCCTGGTCTCTTTCTTGGTGATTCTCTTGGTGACATTCTTGGCGATTCTCTTGGGGAAATTCTTGGTGATTCTCTTGGTGATATTCTTGGTGATACTCTTGGTGATATTGTTGCTAAGTATGGTGCAAGTATGAGAGAGCAGTTGCTTGTTAAGTATGGTGCAAGTATGAGAGAGTAGTTGCTTGCTAAGTATGGTGCAAGTATGAGAGAGTAGTTGGTGACTCTCTCTCTTGTACACTACCCTCGGAAAAGGAGCCCTCTACTTGCCTTGAGTTGTTGTTGCAGTTAGCAGCTAGGTTTTATCTGTTGGTTCTAGATTATGCTTGCCTGAATTATTCTAAGTAAATTTTGGTGTGCTCGGGGGTGGCATATGTGAATGTCGATGGTTGGGTGACAATGATATAACATTTTCTATGGTTAAACGAGTATACCGAAATTTCAACATAGTATCCGAGCAGGTTTCTTTCATAACAGTCTAACCGCTAGAAGGAAGATCCTTAGTTTCCCCCGTTGTCAAACTCATTGAGCACTTACTAAACCCAGTAAGAAGATCGCCTAAGTAGGGCACATCTCTTCCCCAGATCAAATCTGCTTATTTATGAAGTTGAGAAATTAGGGTTTCCTCACAAAACCCTAGGTTTGCAGTGCTAATTCCTTCGTGCCAGTTGCAGTACTAGTTCCACTGAAATTTTCTGTGAAGTATTGGGACTAACTTTTAGTTGTCCTGGTGTACGTTACCCTAGGGCATCTCGAGCTATCTTTAGATTACCAGTTGGAGCACCTTGAAATTTTTGGGTTCGTCATTGCTTGTCACTGTTGTCGGATGGTGCCACTGTTGCCAGAGGTATGTACTTGTATATGTTTAAACTGTATCATTATCTTAAGGGTATTTGCAGGAGAAGGGATCTCAAATCTAGAAAATTCATGGGAACAACACACTCCAGGTTTGATTATTTAGATATGCCTCTAGTTTTTATGACATTATTGTAATCTTATGAACATCTAGTTATATTTTGATCTATTGAAGTTATGATTATCACAATAACCTCTGTTCAAAGTTAAAGTGGTGATTATCATAGTAACCTTTATTCAGAGTGAAAGTTATGAACTGACTCTAGTCAAAGTATTATATTGATTAAGGTTGATATTTTCGAGTTTTTTTGCATTATATTTCCTAACTAAGAATTATGCCAGGAAAGCTTATTGTCTTAAGTACATGGGACATGTTGGAGAGAATAATTGTCATCTTAAGTGAAGGAGAATCAAAAGAAAAGCAACAACACTCATTCTTGAATATAAGACTCTAGGTTCTAGGTTCCAGGGTTGATAGATAAAATTAATAAGTCTCCAATTGCACATATCAAGTTCAATAATTAATACATTACTAGTTGTGACAACAAACCTTGAAAGGTTCTATTGCTGCTAGATATAATGAATACTTGGTAGGATGTGAGTACTATTGATATAAATGCTTATTGTACTTGATCGCAAGATGAATTAACTTCTCCTCTAGGAGATACTTCTTGTTTTGCTTATAGGCAAGCGACCTCGGTAATAATATGATGATTACCATGAGATTGTCTTTTATTCTTGTTGACATAGATATGTTCTCATGAAAATGCTACTATACTTTTTGCTCGTGTTTCTATTGTCTTAGGCAGGTTATTTTATAAATTCCATGGAAGTTACCATGGAGGAATGATTGATCACAACACTAGAAGAGTGTTGCTCCTATTGCTTAATATTGTATTTTTATTTTGGCTCTTGTTTTGGGTAGGTCACAAGCAATAGCTCTGAGAAGGAGATACTGTGATTATTGTTCTCGTTCTTGTTTTTATTATTATAAGAGTATTATTCGTGTCCACTATTTTCCCTTTGTTGTCCTTGTTTCGGGTAGGTCACAAGTGAGAACTCTCAGCGAAGTTATAGTGACGATTGCAGGAGACATCATACTAGATGGTCTCCAGTTTGAGACATCTAGCAGAATAAATAATATTAGAATATTATCTTCCAAAAATACAAGTCGGCTCCACAGGAAAAAGATAAACATAAAATATAATTACCAGAAATTCAGGTCGCCCCAGCCAGAAAAGTCATTGGACAGATTAATATAAATAAAGGACGTTTTAGCCCATTTGTAAACCTAGTTAGAGTGCAAGTCTTGTGGAGAGATGCAATTGCAACTGCAAGGAGGAATAAGGGTGCATGGTCATCTCTTGGTCTTGGTCTCTTTGTTGGTGATTCTCTTGGTAACATTCTTGGTGATTCTCTTGGTGACATTCTTGGTAATACTCTTGGTGATATTCTTGTTAAGTATGGTGCAAGTCTAAGAGAGTAGTGCAGCTACAACTGCTACAATTGTGTAATGGTGCTTGTTCTGTAGATATGGATACCCTCTCTCTTGTGCGCTACCCTTGGAGAAGGAGCGCTCTACTTCTCTCGAGTTGTTGTTGCAGTTAGCAACTATGGTTTATCTATTGGTTATGGAGTAGGCTTGTTGGAATTGTTCTAAGTAAAGGTTAGTGTGCTCGAGGGTGGCATATGTGAATGTCTATGGTTGGGTGACAATGATGTGACATTGTCTATGGTTAAACGAGCATACCAAAATTTCAACACCCATCACCTTCGTCCTCGGCTATCAGATTTGGTACAAGATGACTCGCCTAGTTATGATGAATTTCCTTCTGCATATAGTGGTGGATATGACCTGTATTGTTGGCTTTAATGACAATTCTTGCACTCATATCCTCTTGTCCTTGGTCGCCTCATCCTTGGTTTCCTTCCCTCTGTTTTTATCCCCCTCTCATCCTCCTATTATTTCAAAGATTCGCCAGCTCCATTCTCCACTTCTCGTTCTGGAGGTCGCTCCAACTCCCCCCACTTCTTCGTTCTGCACATATCCCCTTATGTGTTCCAGCTATGGTTCGCAACATATCCTCTCGTCGCACCCATGGAAACTCCTCCACTCGCTCTCACACCTGCTCTGGCTCTAGGCTCATAGATGATGTAGAAAGCATTGTTGAGTCAAGTACCCCACCCTCACTCCCTTGGGCATCCAAGTTGAGATTGATGGAGAAAAAGTTGACGTGCGGGTACTGAGAAAATTCATTCTCGATGAGGAGGTATCCCAGACTACCAACCCTTCGGTTCCTTATACGGGCACCATCTGGGGGCGACTCTCTCATTACTTAAAGACAATCGACATTTACTGGCATTTAAAAACTCTCATGGGTCACATTCTTCTGGATCACCATGAGGCTTGACAAGAGGTTCTCATGTAGTTGGACGATGTGCAACTCCAGGTGAAGTTGATTGACCACAAATTGAACTTGTTCGCAGACAAGGTTGCTAATATGGATCTAAAGAATCTTGAATATGCTCAGCCTCAAGTCCTGACAACAGAGGGCCACCAAATTCAATATGTGTTTATGTCTCCTTGCATCTGAATTTTGGGGATTATGATGAGAGGTATGGGCATCACACCCGACCTGACTACAACATAATGATCTAGGTTCACGATTCTCTGGTTTTATTTTTTGTGGTTTATATTAAGATGTATGGGGATTATCCCCCTACTTCATTTTAACAGAATAGATACTAGGATGCATAACAATAATGATATGAGATATACTTTCAGTTTGTATCTAAGACAATTAGCTATCTTTCATAGACATAGCTCGCATACCTCATTTTAGTAGAATAGATACTAGGATGCATAACAATAGTGATAGGAGGGATAGTTTTAGTTTGTATCTCATACAATTAGCTATCTTTCATAGACATAGCTCTCATACTATATCGGACAAGTTATTGTTTTGTGGTTGGTCTGGTTTCCCTGTGGGCAGGCCATCAACAAAACCTATGTGTTATATTTCAATGGAAATATAATGACTCTGGATTATTTACAAAAAACAAAAAAAAATAAGTTTTTAAAACTATGGTTTTTTTTTTTAATTATTTTGTTTTTTATTTCTTTAGTTTGATTTTATAGTTTATTTTTATAATTTTGTTTTATAGTTTTTTATTTTTATTTTTAAGTTTGTG
>ML788626.1:34204-50095 GCA_009831015.1 Picea engelmannii
TTTTAAATTTCCTTTTTGTTTTCGTTTTTTCTTTATTTAAAAAAAAAAATCGTTTTTTGAAAAAATTGGATTTTTTTCATTTTTAATGATTTTTTTTTTCATTTTGAACGAAAAAAAATGGATTAATTTTTTCGATTTATTTTTTTAATGTAATTTTTTTCCTTCTAAAAAAATCATAACTTTTATTTCACTAAAGAAAGAATTACATTCCATCGGCACCTAGGGCACATAGAAATTCTTTTTAATGTAAATTTTATTAAAAATATTAATTAATTAATTTTCACCTAACACCACTTTTGATTTAAGTGTCGATTTCAAGGTTTTTTTTGGCAATTGTCTCTGTTGTCGATGCCACAATTCTAATACAGTCATAGTTTAAAATCCGAAAATAAAGTTGGTCCTACTAATAACATCACTTTTCGATTCGAGGGTCAATTTTAAGGTTTTCTCATCTTGTCAAGCCCGCAATTTCAAACAAGTCACAATTTTATCCACCTCCCAAAAAAATGGTGGCACCAATACCACCACTTTTTTATTTTAGTGTTGATTTTTGGTGTTTTTTACGCAAAAATATGGCCTTTTTTTGCCAGAGTTCTGGTTTTGAGGTCATGGTTCTTGTTAAGTCGATAACTATGTGCCAAGATGTTTTACGCAAAAATATGGCTTTTTTTTGCCAGAGTTCTGGTTTTGAGGTCATGGTTCTTGTTAAGTCGGTAACTATGTGCCAAGATGTAATAGCAAAAGCCTCAAACAAAACCAAGAGACATTTTCATATGCCTTTGAGAGATCAAGCTTGATTATTGTTGTTGACATGCGAGATAATTTTATAGAATGTAACCCCTCTTGTGTTGTGTTGATAGCCTCGTGAATTTGTCTCCCTTGGAGAAAACCAAACTGTTTTGCATAAATGTAATTAGAGATAATTGGCTTTAGTCAAATTGCTTTTACTTTTGCAATTATCATGTACAAACAATTGCACAAGGAAATAGGTCGAAACCCATCAAAGGACTGTGGGCAACCCTACTTTGCGATCAATGCGATGAAGGTGGCATTTAAACTATTTTCCATTCTTCCAGAAGTTATTACCTCCTCCATCACTCTCAACAGATCATCACCCAATAACTCAAAGAATTCTAAATATAAATCCACCGACCATACATTAGGTCCAAGGTTCTTGTCGTTTCTAAATGACTGTAGAATCGCAACAAGTTCCTCCGTATTCACAAGTTTGTACAAGTCCTCATTAACCATCCTTGGAAAGTATGAAATGACTTTTAAATTTTCATCCAAATTCACCCTCTTTGGTTCCTTAAACAACCCTTCGAAATGATTCGCCCCCAGTTCTGCCAAGCCTTTAAAACCTTTGATCATCCTGCCACCCTGATCTTGTAGCTCCCATGTAGTATTTACCTTTTGCTAGTGATTGGAAAAGGAGTAAAAAAACTTAGTATTATTATCCCCCAATTCGATCCAAGTAGCTCAACTCTCAATGCGTCAGTCTTCCTCTACCTCGGTAATAATTTTGCCCGCTTTGCTTCAAGCTCCTTCAATCTAACTATTAGATCCTTTGTAGGAGCTTCTTCACCAATCCTTGTTATCAACTCCTCCACATCTCTTTCCACTTATTCCAACTTGAATCCTTGAGTTCGATGTGTTCCCCCCACCCAAGTTGCTACTTCCTTCTTCACATTTTTTAAATCCAGTACAAATTGTTTACCTGCAAAAAGGTCCAATTTGGGGTCAAAGGCCTTCAAATTCTCCTTTACCAGCTTGATAAAAGCCTCCTCCTTCACCCTCTATAGATTAAACTTGAAAGGAGTACCGGGCTTGGCCTCATTGATATCAAGATTGAGGAATTAGGGAAACAATTTGAGCTTATTTTCGAATCAATCCAGGATCTATATTGGAGCACCTTCAACAATAAAGAGTTATGTACAACAAATATGTCCAACGTTTTGAATACCCTTGCCATCCCATTTCAGTTGTTACTCCATGTAAGATTAAGTTTAATTGGCACCACATCAACAAGACCACAAGCTTCCAATCTATTGAAAATGAAATATGTAAGACAATCAAACCTCGTACTGTCCCCCCAAACTTATCTCCCATTCAAGGTAAAATCTAGGTCCCCCCCACAATAAGGTTATCATCCTTGAACCAATGAAAAATGAAAACCTTGTCCCAATACTATTGTCTTTCTTCATACAACCCATAAATGTTTACCACTGTAAATTCCAGCCCCAAACTTTTACTATGAACTTCAGTACACAAACTCGAGGCAAAGGCATAGGAATTCACCAAAGTAATATTATGGTTCCACCCACTTAAAAAACCCTTAAACAAAACATTAGAATCAACAAAAAGAAAATCGCAACTACACAAAATTTTCCTCAACTCAACAATAATTGTATCCCCCCTCCCCATAGACTCTTGAATCAATACCTCATCAGGTATATTGAGCTCGACCAGTCTCTTTAGGGACAAATTTTTTGCTTGACCCCCCAACCCTCGAATATTCAAAGAAAGAATATTCATGGAGGAACCGGGGAGGGGCCTCGGCGTGCTCTAAGGGCCCCAATAATTCATTTTTGTCTTCCCTTATTAATTTCAAATATATCTTTCTCTTGCACACGTTTAAAGGTAGACTTCCTACCCACCGAAGTATGACCCAACTCCTTCAATGAGTCCAACCCCAAACCCCCCAACTGAGAATGATCCATAGTGGGGGAGGACCTTTCGAGGCCGCAATTGATAGTGACCCCCCTCTAGAAAGAGAAGAAGAGGAATCCGATACAAGATCCAAATGAGGGTTATTCCCAATAAAGGAGGAGTTTGTATCCCTTAAGAGGTCCACCGAGGCCACAGGAAGATCAAAGGACATGGGTCAGAGAGGAGACTCGATTGGGGTCGAAGAGAGGGGGGCTTGATCACTTTCCCCCTTAACTAATCCCAAAGAACATTGCAAATTCCTCCCAAAATTCCCATAAATATCCATAGAAATTGATGGGGACAAAGGAACACATGATTCATTCGTGTTGCTTGGAATTTGACGCATGCTAGGTCATGAACCTTTGGTGAGTGGGATAGACAAGTCTCCAATCAAAATATGTCGAAAAGCTTGTTGATATTATGGTAGTTGTGGGAGGTATTAACCTCCATGTGTAACCGTTGACTAGAATATAATGTTTTAGAAGCAAGAGAAACCCTCAAGAGATGTGTGAAAACCCTAGAAGACATGTCGGCTCAACATATATATAATATTAAGGTATTATCCTCCAGGAAGACAAGTCGGCTTCACAGGAAAAAGATAAACATAAAATATAATTACCAGAAAGTCAGGTCGACTCAGCGAGAAAAGTCACTTGACAAATTAATATAAATAGAGGCGTCTTGGCTCATTTATTCACTCACTCACTCTCACACAGGAAACCGAAAATAATGTGCAAGTTTGGAGGAGTACCAACAACTGTAGTTGTACGGTTTTCTCTTGTTTAGTCTTTTTGGTACTTTATCTTGTGCGCTACCCTTGGAGAAGGTGCACTCTATTGGTCATCTGTTAGTTCTGGTGTGGCTTCCCATAATCATTCTTTCTCTCAAAGGTTAAGGTTGTCGGGGGTGGCTTTTGTCCCTATGGATGGGTGACAATGGTGTATCATTGTTTGTGGTGAAATGAGCACATATACATTATTCTAACAGGTTATGGGCCCACACTACCTTCAGAACAGTCTAACCACTGGAAGGTGGATCGAGAGTTCCTTGTCAAGCTCGTTGTAGCACCAGTTGCAGTTGCAACTAGGGTTTCTGATTTTGCAGCTGGAGTAAACCCTAAACCTAAATTCTTGGGCACTTTCAGTGAAGCATTGAACCTAATTTTTGGGTATTCTAGTGCACCCTAGCCTAGCACACCCTTTGGTGCCCTCAGCCAACAAAAATGTCAAGTTTGGGTTTTTGGGTCAAAGTTAAAGGTTGACTGGTCAACGTCAAAGGTTGATTGGTCAAAGTCAAAGGTTGGCTTTTGGTGAAAATTGATTTTTGTGGTCAAAGTTGAAATTTTAGGGTTTCTAGCTTATTCTAATCATTGAACCTCTTTGATTCAGTTTCTAACCTCTTCTTGTCAAGATGGTGTCTAGTTTCAGATTATAAGACAAGTTGAACAATACTACAAATTTCAAAGGTATGCACTTGTATATTCTTTTCAAGTTATATCATCCAACAAAGCATGAGTGTATTTGTAGGGGATGTACAAGAGACCTTGTCCAAGCAATGATTTTGAATTCAGTACATTCAAAAGAACAAGCGCACCCTCCCTAGCAGTGAAGACTCCAGGTTTAATTATTTAAAAATCGATAAGTCTCTAGTTGTTATGGCATTATTATGATCTTATGTTGCATCTTGATCTATTGAAGTTATGATCATTATACTAACCCCTTAATACTAGAGATACACTTGTTGATCTCCTCTCTAGGAGATATTCTTGTTCCTATGTAAATGCTTACTGTTTACGAGATGAAGTTGATCTCCTTTAGGAGATGTTCTTGGTTATTGACCTAGACTCCCGGAAGAATATCTTCCGTGGAGGATACCATGGAGATTTTGTTGTTCTTGTTTCTTGTTTTGGGCAGGTTATAAGAGATAAATTTGAGAGGGAGTCAGTGATCAAGAAGAAGCCCACATAGTTTCATGACACTTTGTAGAATGCAAAGGGGCATGTAGCAGACAAAAGCATGGTCTGAGGATTCTCTCAAATAGAGGGAGTTGATTTCAGAGTTTGAGATGAACGATCTTGGATGGATATATTGGGATTGGAAGCGTGGTTGGCACCAGATGAGATCTTCGATGAGGTTACTAAAGAGGTTTAGCATGATGGACAAAAAGTCCATGGCCACACCTATGACGAAACATTTGAGGAAGTTGTGTGACGGGATAGACATTTTCCTTACAGAGAGAACCTTGTGCCAGTATATGATTGAGCCATGATCATATTATTGGGTTACAACACAACATGCATGTACCTATGTTGTATAAATAGATATGATTGATCTTCGATGACGAAGTATGGTTGTCAGGATATACATTTTTGGGATTCGAAGTGCAAAAGACAGATCTAGCACCTGGGGTGCTACTTCAGCTTGAGATCAAGCAGGATTTCCAGACGAGCAGGGAAGAAGATATCTATAGCACTCAATCATATATCATAGTCAGTGATGCATGATATAAATTAGTGTGTCTTTTCGAAGGATCTTGTAGGAGTTCATCAGATACATGGTGCAAGAAGGAGCAATGAGGCTCCATTACATATCCACAGAGGAGCAAATAAATGACATTTGAACTAAGCCTCTGTCTGGGACAAGCTTGGTATGAATGCAAATGTTTCCCTAGGGGAGTATTGATGATTGCAACATCGTGCCTATATTCCAATATTGATCAAACATACTTGATCATGTGGGAATAGGCCCAGATGTAATCTTCGACGGACTAAAGATTCAAGATGCTGCTAGATCTCCTATGTGTGAATTGTATCGGGCCTTGAAACTCTCACAAGTAGGTGAGTAGCCTTGATAAGCATCGGGTCGACTTTATCTCCACAGGAACTGGGCTACAGACCAGGGGAGATAGGGAACATCTACATCCGAAGTAGATGTGCCCCGACGTAGTCTTCAACAGACTGAAGACTTGAGGTTCTTGAGGTGAAATTCCATGTGTCCAATAACATCGAGCTGAATGCATTCACGGAATGATCCTATGAGAGGATCACCATGAGGTGTTTGTGGCTCAAATGTGGTCATGATTCTTGTCATGGGACAAGAATGACCCAAGGTGTTAGACACATGGTGGTGGAGATGGATCATCAATATAACTAAATGAGGTTCATTGATATTGTGATATTGTCTAGGATAGAAGAATACCAAGAACAGGTACGACGATATGTTTTCATGTTTGCTACGAGATGATGTTGATAGTAATGATGATATTTATGATGATGCTACCTGTAAAATGGTCTACAAGACTATGTGAGTCTTGTCCATGCCATGTGAAGATGGATGGATGTGTTTGAGACCATTAATACCTCCCTAACTAAGAGGGAGTGTTGATATTATGGTAGTTGCGGAAGGTATTAACCTCCATGTGTAACCTTTGACTAGAATAGAATGTTTTCGAAGCAAGTGAAACCCTAAACAAATGTGTGAAAACCCTAGAAGACATGTCAGATCAGCACATATATAATATTAAGGTATTATCCTCCAGGAAGACAAGTCGGCTTCAAAGGAAAAAGATAAACATAAAATATAATTACCAGAAAGTCAGGTAGGCTCAGCCAGAAAAGTCATTAGACAGATTGATATAAATAGAGGACGTCTTGGCTCATTTGTTCACTCACTCACTCTCACTCAGGAAACCAGAAACAATGTGCGAGTTTGGAGGAGGAGCAACAACAACTACAGTTGTACAATTTTCTCTTGTTCGGTCTTTTCGGTACTTTCTCTTGTGCGCTACCCTTGGAGAAGGTGTGCTCTCTTGGTCTTCTGTTGGTTCTGGTGTGGCTTCCCATAATCATTTTTTTTGTCAAAGGTTAAGGTGCTCGGGGGTGGCTTTTGTGCCTATGGATGGGTGACAATGGTGTAGCATTGTCTATGGTGAAACGAGCACATCTACATTATTCTAACAAAGCTGTGGTGTATCATTTTCCCGAGCCCCTTCTAACCGAGGTAGACTAGTACCTTTGGCAGCGAGAGAGTATCTGAGAAGGGTATCGAGATAACGAGAACATTACCCCTTCTTCCTTTAGACTTTTCTAACCATTGTATAATAGTTTAAACCTATCAGTGTGTTTTATGTATAAAAAATGCACCAGTACTTTCAATATATTTAAACTGCACTTGTGGACAACAAATATGTATGCATTGATGCACCATGTTATTTTAAATGCATCGACAAGAAATAAAAACCACTATGGCTTTTGACTGCCCATAATTTTTAGTTATATTGAGCATTTGTTAAATACTCCTCTAAAACCTTCATTGTTAATACAAGAGGTTTTCATAGAGTGTTTTTTGAAAATTTTGCCAAATATTCTAACACTAAAAACCTTTGCTATAACATTTGCTATGTGGTGTTTTCCTTACATCATGATTGCAATCCAAGCAGTTGCATAATATGACACCACATAGCTCGTAGTTGTGCTTCAAGCTTTGGGAAATCATGATTGCACTCCAAATGATTGTGCAATCATGCCACCCATAGGTGGTCCAGGGCATCATGATTGCGCTCCAAGCTCCAGGGTGTCATGGTTGTGATCCAATCGATTGTGCAATCATGATGCCATAGAGCTTGGGGTGCAATCATGATTCCATAGTGCTTGGAGTGCAATCATGATACCTTAGAAATTAGAGCACAATCATGATGGCCTACAACACCATTGAGGTGTCATGATTGCGTAATCATTTGGAGTGCAATCATGATGTCCAAGAACTTGGAGTGTAATCTCGATGGATTATAAAGACTTTGTAATCATGATGCCCTAGAGCATGTTCGTACTTCCATCATAATACATAAGCTTGTGGAAAGGGCAATATGAACATGCTCTAGGGCATCGTGATTGTGCTTTAAGCATGCTCTCGGGGGCCTTGCCAATCTCTATGCGCGTAGGCTATTTGTCACAACTAATCCGTAATCGAGGGACTGTGAGTCCACTCAATTCACCAACACAAATGACTATTGCGGAATAAGTTTGTTTTTTGTTTTTAATGACCAACTCCAGTGGCAAATTCAATGAAGTAGAATTATGTTGCCCCTCCAAAGACCGTGCAACATTTAAAATAATTTACCTTCCACTCAACAATAGGCTAGGTTAATTATTGATCAAGCATTAAAATGGAATCATAACTCGATGAATAACTCACTAACTAATCACAATAGAATACCCAACAAATTGCAAAGGAAAAACACACATATGAGACAATGTTTTACTCTGGAAACCCAACATTCACTCGATATTTTACTACGTTCAAGAGAATATTACAGAGGAGTGAACTATACACAAACTTTGTGCATTGTTACTCATTGTGAATATTAAAACTGCAGCAAGCCATGACTCAGAGACACCTTCACTTAGAGTGAACAAGCACATTAACTCCTTCGTCCACTCAACCTCAAGCAGATTGCTCTCTTCAAGCTTTTAATTTTTTATATTGTCCTTCCCTCTTTCTCCTTGCATCTCCCTTTGTTTCCCCTTCACTACAACCCTCATTGTTTTTAATGAACTTCCTTTGGAAGGCCAACCGTCATAGTTGTTCGTTTCACCTTGCCATTGTGCGATAAGACAAAATAAAATGAAATAAAACAAAAACATGTTTATTTACAATATTTACAAAGATTTTCCAAGATCTAATTCAAATCACACCTCGTTTGAAGGCTTTTGGTCCCTGAAATTTGGACCATTAAGGAGACAAAAGTAAAAGGCCTCCATTTGCCTCTACACATCCACCATTCCATTGTTGACAAAGGTGGCTTGTTTCCTACTTGTCTGCCCTTGTTTCACTGCTAGAAGAGTTATGCTCTTTCTCTCCTGATGTGCTTTGACGAGGTATGCGTTGCCACCCTTTACGAAACAACACTTGTTTCTTCTCTTGTAGAAGGTAGCATCCCTATCCCACAAGTATGGGATACCTAACATCACTCCACATGAGTCCAATGGTGCAACTTCAAATTCTACCTCGTCAACATAGTTGGCACTAATGGTGAACTTGATTTTACATCGTCGAGTGATTCTCATAACAGTTTTCCCTTGCAACCATACTAATGAACTTGGGTGCACTAGATCATAGGTTTCTAGACCAATCTCATCAGCTAATGTTTCAGAAACTAGATTACATTGAGAACCACTACCGAACAAGGCATTTACCTTCTGGTTCTTCAYTTGAACTTTGATTMAGAATAATGCATGTTTRTCTCCACTCACCTTTGGCTRGTGTAATGTGGTGCAAACCACAACTTCGTCCGGATCARAGGTGCTTTCTAAGACTTCTTCTTTTTTCTTGGTGGCTCCCTTGGCTTTCCCTTTTRACTTTAGCAATTTTGGACGTAATTCTGGAYGAAGTCTCCAACAATTCTCTTCCATGTGTCCATYTACATCGCAATGTTTGCAATGCTTATTAGGATCACTCCATTTTYCGGTTSTGGTTGTCATCTTCTTATCTCTTCTCTTGCCAGTTTCTTCTTGGCCCATGTGATGCTCTCCTTTCTTGGAGTCCAACTCAATGTAGAGAGCCTTCTTGATTGCCTTGTTTATGATTTTCACTCCATGACGCTGCAATTGTCTTCGAATATGGATGAAAAATACTCCAAGGTATTTCATCATCACTCCTAGATCTTCGAGAGAGATACCTAACCAGATGGCCTGCCTCCTGAACTTAAAAGTGTATTCTTGCACTCCTTGTCCTTATTCTTACCAAAGGTACTGCCACTTCATGAGTTGCTCCTCTTTGTAACCTATGGGATAGAATTGTGACTTCATAAATGCCTCAAAGTCCTCCCATTTTGTCACTATGTGTTTGTTACCTATCCTAAGTGCATCCACATAACTCTCCCACTACAACAGAGCATGTCCGGTCATCTTCAAATGGGCAAAGGAAATTTGTTGTGTTTCTTGGACTTGATAAAGCCCAAAGTAAACTTCCAATTGTTTCAACCAACTATTGAATGCTTCAACATTAGTTTGTCCATCAAACATGGGTATTTCAAGATTCACTTCAACTTTGAAAGGAATACTTGAAGATGAAGAAAAGTTGTTGTCATAACTTGAGTTTCCAAGCATCTCACCTTTGGGACCTTTCAAGCCAGCCTTGTATTCTTCATGCTCAATGTTTGTTGAGTGTGCTTCCTTACCCTTCATTACCAACATTTGTGTCACCAACTTTGTCAATGTAGCAATGCCTTGCTCTAACCGAGCCAATCTGACCTCTGGGTCTTCCCTGTCATCTTCTTCGTGATGATGCCCCGCTATTGATGGTGCTTTGCTTCTCTGTAGGCCTGGCAACAATGCTTGTCCATTGTTTTGGTACTGGTTGCAGATGTTTACCATGCAGGTATTCTCCAAGCCTTCAAAACCTGGTCTGATACCATTTGGTTTGTAATTGAGGGATCGAGAGTCCACTCAATTCACCAACACGGATGACTATTGCAGAATAAGTTTATTTTTCTGTTTTTAATGACCAAATCCAGTGGCAAATTCAATGAAGTAGAATTATGTTGTCCCTCCAAAGATCGTTCAACATTTAAAATAATTTATCTTCCACTCAACAATAGGCCAAGTTAATTATAGATCAAGCATTAAAATGGAATCATAACTCAATGAATAGCTCACTAACTAATCACGACAACATACCTAACAAATTGTAGAGGAAAAACACACATCTGAGACAATGTTTTACTCTGGAGACCCAATATTCACTGGAGATTTTATTACGTTCAAAAGAATATTACAGAGGAGTGAGCTATACATAGACTTTGTGCATTGTTATTCACTATGAAGATCAAAACTATAGCATGCCATGGCTCAGATACACCTTCACTTAGAGTGAACATGCACATTAACTCCTTCATCCATTCAACCTCAAGCAGGTTGCCCTCTTCGAGATTTTAATTTCTGGTACTGTCCTTCCCTCTTTCTCCTTGCATCTCCCTTCATTGCCCTCTTCACTATAACTCTCATTATTTTTAATGGAATGCCTTTGGAAGGCCAACTGTCACAACTGTTCGTTTCACCTTTCCATCATGCCAGAAGACAAAATAAAATGAATTAAAACAAAAACATGTTTATTTACAATATTTACAAATATTTGCCAAGATCCAATTCAGATCAACAACCCTTGCCCTATTAACACTTCACCATCCTCATGTCTCTTCCAAAAGGCAATTACCCATTAAAAGAGAACTACATTTATTGTGTTACTTGGCAGTGGATGATAGTTATCAAGCAATCTATGAAACTAGTGGTGGAAATGCAGATTAGAGGATGAAATTTTCCAAGGCAATCCCTCCACTAAACAAATGCCTTTTGTGTAAGAAGAAAATAATAAAAAATTCCCGCTAAACCATTCAACAACCCTTAATATTTCATTTAACACTATTTCTATAAAGCATAAAACAACCCCAACACTTGTTTCTTCAATGTTTCTTAGGTGCTTTTGCATGAACAAGTTTTTGATGTAGTGAGGACCAAACACCACGTGAATACATTTTACAAGTAACATCCACAATTATATATAAGAAGTATTGCAAGATGTTTCTTGATACTTTAACTGCCTATCTATTACTTAATAAGAGGTATGACGACATGTAGTTATGACGTGTGACCTTAAAACCAGATTTAATGGTCGTATCTGGAAGTAAAGTGCCACATTGTAATTATGGCGTGTGACCTCCAAACTTAACTTAACAACCATAATGACTTCAACTTGAACAAAAACCCTTTTTCATAAACAAATGCCTAAAACACACAAGACTAACACACAAAACTAAGAGAGATAAACATATCACACAGGAGATTATACAAAAGATTGGACACAAGAAGATAATAACAACACCAAACTTTCACAAAATGAACAAACCCCTTCCACAATGCACAAGTTTTTTATATATATTTCACAACCAATCTTCCTTTCAATTTGTTGCCCCTTCCACAATGCACAAGTTTTTTATATATATTTCGCAACCAATCTTCCTTTCAATTTGTTGCCCCTTCCACAATGCACAAGTTTTTTATATATATTTCACAACCAATCTTCCTTTCAATTTGTTGGAATTTAGATGGCAAGGAGGAAGATATATATTAATATCTAACTTTCGTGGAAAATATATCTGTATAGAAATCCTACTTGTGTCCTCATTTTGTATAGGCATGGAATTTAGATGGTAGAGAGGGAAGTATATATTTTAAATCCAACTTTCCAGGAAAATATATTTGTATTTGCGTAGCATGGCTTTTTAAACCACTGGAATTTTAAATTAGACATGCAATAATTCTTTTTCTTTTTCTTTGCTCACGCAAATTTGCAGACAAGGGAGAGGACGACTTCGGCTTGAAGACCTGTTCATCTGGAGAGGATTGACTCGGCTTGAAGCCCTGTTCATTTGGAGAGGACGAGGATGGTTGTTTGAAGAGGGCAAGAGGTAAATGAATTGTTCTCTGTTTTCTTTTCAGGCTATTAAACAGAGACAAGCAAAAACACCTCCACCTCCACCTACTGCTAAGTTTTGTCCCCTTCCCATTCCTCACTCTAGAGTCTACACCACGTAAAACTCCAACTCTCCATGGAGAGCCATTGAATTGGAGAAATTTGTCAAAACATGCACATTGAACAAGTGTATTATTTTTTTAGGTTTTCTTTCCTTGTATGCTATAATATATACGAACGACATTCCTAGGTTGTGGGTTCAAATGAATAGAATGAGGGACGCATCCACTGCAGTAAAATTCTCGTCTTTTGTGAACCGTATGGATTCTTGCTGTAGGGATGGCAGAACTAAAAACTTTGTAGCTTTCAAGGCACAGATAGTCGTAGAGCTAGGGTTCTTCGAAATTGCTGCAATTTAATAAAGTATTTCCCACACCTCGTAAAGGAAAAAAAAGAAAAAGATGTTTACTACATATCCTCTTTGTAATCAGTTTACTTCTAGGCTTCTGTCAGTAATAGTGAACTGTAGTATCATTTAGGCACGTGATTGGAATTTTTATGGTAAAAACCTCAACATACTCGAGCTTCTTGATGTGGTTCTGTTTTATAGAATTATAATTTAAGTGTTCTTGGAATGGGTTTAAAATATTGTATATATTTGGAGAAATCTATCTTTTTTGGTATTTTGCATGTAGTGTTATTTCAGACACCTCAACAAGAAAAAAAAATAAAATGATATTTGATGGTTCCCTTTGTTTTTGCTATCGATTTACTTCTGGGCTTTTATCAATAACAACAAGCTGCAGTATAATGTAAGCATGTGTTTGGATTTTGTGCTATAAAAACCTCAACACAGTGGAGCTTCTTGACGTGGTTTTGCTTTATGGTATAATAATTACATCCTTCTCATAATACTGTATACATTTGGTGAAATTGAAATCTATTTCTTTTGGGAATTTTGCATGCAATGTTGTTCAATTTTGTAGGTTTCTTGTTGAAATTGAGTCTCTGTGGTTGGTTGCAACAACATGGTTTGATATAATAATATACTCGTTCAGAGCTCAACATGTCACTTGTAGGAATTGAACATGGGTAGGGAGGATAACAATCATTCCTCCCAACCACCTGAGCCAAACTCGATTGACATTTGTTGATTGCTTTCATAGTTACCTAGTTCAACTTGGAGAAATACTTGGCGAGGCAAATGGGTCAAGAGTTCGACCTAGCCCAAGAAAATACTCGATTCATTTATAGATTACTGGCGTGAGTTTTTTGGCGAGTCAAATTCGTTGACCCATCACTGACCTGTGAGTACTTATGGGTTAAAGCCGCCCTTAGCAAGCCAACTTGTTGAAGGCGAATTGGACTCATTGGCACTTTGTAACAGCTTGCCTAGGCCAGGAAGTTGGGTTTTGACCCACAAGTTTGGGTCAATCCTGGGAGTCTGGTAACTATGGTTGCTTGTAAATTTGTTTGTCCATGGAACAAGCTTCTCTTGCAGCTTTTTTTTNTTGGCTAAGAGGCGGTATCTATTCTACCAAAGACACCCAGAACTTGAACTTGGCCCCAACTGTTGCTGTGTGTGCTGGCGCATAAACAATCACGAGCACAAACACGAGCTTGTCATTGGAGAGACTTGAACCCCGGTGGGAGAAATATTAGTGCCTTGATTTTGCTGACCTGTCAAGCCACCATCGATCCTTGTTGAGTTTTGGTAGCTTGGGAAGTGGTCCTCTAGTGTTATTGAGTGTCTAACACTAAAGGGGAAAAAGTGACCCTCACTCACTTTACTTTCTTTATGAGATTATTAAGTCATAAAGTGACTTTATAACTTAAAGTGACTTAGGGAACTTAAGTAAAGGGGGAGATTTAATCTCCACCCTTGATCTTGGTTGGCTAAGATCTAATCCTAGCCATTGGTTCCTAGGTTAGCCTCTAAAGGCAAAGAGAAAGAGGGAAAAGGCAGTCATTGTTCACTTATGAGTTTTGAGTGAAGAGAGGAGAGAAAGAAGGATTTTGGAGAAGGAGAAGGTTGAGGGCACACTTGTTTGAAAAGAAGCAAGGGTGCACAAGCTTAGTGAAGGGGTGCATATGAGAAAGGGTGCACAAGCTAAGAGGTAAAGGGTGCACTTGTAGCAACAAGAGGGCCCACTTGTAAGTAGGCAAAGGGCGCATTTGCTAAGAGGAAAGAGGGCACAATTTTCAAGGAGAGGGCAGCTCCCAAGAAGGGCGCAAACTCCAAGGAAAAAGGACGCTCACTTTAAGTCATTCCTAGCACTTGTTTCATGGCAAATTCGACAGCTAACTAGAACTAAGTTGGCTTGTTATCTTTGCTGTAATTTTTCCTTTCACTCCATAATAAATTTCCTCTTCTATTGATTTTTCCCATAGGAATTTTTCTAGGGTCATGTTGACCAAAAATACTTATATACAATTCTTGTGGTTTGCTTATTTCCTTTTCAACATTAAAGTAAAATATCTAGAGATACGTTTCAAGTTTTAATGACTGTTAGATAAGAAATTTTGGATAACAAATTTATCATTAAATTAACCTTGAACAGCTACATTAAATGCCCGTGAAACCAAAAGGTAACATTATAAGTTCCACGGATCAAAATTGAACAGCCCGTCAATTGGCTTTCACCACGTCCCAGAAGTGTAATTGAATAATTACACGTCAAAAAAAATTTAAATTTGTATTTTTGCACGTTATTTAAAAAATGCAAAATAAAATCTAAAATTGCATATGAAGGGTAGCATATTTAAATGCCCGTCATACAAATTTAGGGTTTGTAATGAATCGTTCTGATAAGTGTGCACTGTGCAGCCTGCAGGTGTAATGGCAAAATTTGCGTTAATTTTTTCCTGGAAAAAAAGCCTGCAGGTGTAATAAAAGTCCACTGGTGTTGTGGTCCCGTCACTCCACTTCCAATCTCTGATTCGACTCACGCTGCACCCCTTGGCTTGTCACTCCACTTCCAGTCTCCCTCTCTGTGTGCAGCATACACAGTACGACAGTCCACTTGTATCGGTTTTTCAATGTGCATTGTGGACATTTACAGTCTGTTAATGCCCATTGCCGACCTATTGCATTAAAATCTTGCTAGTATTTAATTTAAAGGTTTGGTAGGATTCAGATCTTCCGGACCGGTTGATTTGGATGTTGGCTAATATGTTATGTTAAAAAGAAAAACCCTGCATTTTCAAAACCAAGCATTACCCTGACGGAAAAAGTGGTGGCGATTCTAGCGAAGATCTGGAGTGGAGAAAGCCAAACTAGAAAGCCAAGAGCGAGGGGTGGGAAAGTTTTGGAGTGGAGAAAGCCAAACCAGAAAGCCAGGGTCGCTCGCAGCATCAAGCTTCAGTATCCAGGTTTGATTTGATCATTGTATCCGCAGAATCTGTAGGATACTATTCATTAGACAACTAGTGCCCATTGTTGGTTGATGTCTACTGTGCTCTTGGTTTTAAAAACAGTTTTGTGAAGTTGTAATAGCACGATTTGGTGTTACTGGTCACTGCAAGAATGGGCATTTTTTTAACGAATTGAATAAACGGCTGGTATGGTACTCTGAATTATGTCTGTTGATTGCTTACTTTACTATCAATATCACAAAATAATATCAGTCTCTAAGCTATCTTGATGAATAGTATGACTCTGAATTGTGTTTGCCAATTTCTTAGTTTATTATCAATATCAATAAAATAGCATGAA
>ML788626.1:55552-67881 GCA_009831015.1 Picea engelmannii
TGGGTACCCTGGACTTTTCCAGGGGCCCTAGGCTTATCTAGGCGCTTTGACTGTTTGGTCATAGACCAAGAATCAACCCATGCTGTATGCATGGGTACCCTGGACTTTTCCAGGGGCCCTAGGCTTATCTAGGGACTTTAACTGCTTGGTCATAGACCAAGAACCCCAATCGTATACTGGGGGCCCTCTCAGGGGTCTTTACTGCTTGGTTATTCACCAAGAACCCCAGTCGTATACTGGGGGCCCTCGCAAGGGTCTTTTGTACCATGATACAAGACCATGGATCAACCCATGCCTCAGGCATGGGTACCCTGGACATTTCCAGGGGCCCTAGACATATCTAGGGGCTTTATCTGCTTAGTCTCAGATTAAGAACCCCAGTCATATACTGGGGGCCCTAAGAAGGGTCTTTTGCCATGGCACTGACTGTTTGGTCCCAGACCAAGTACCCCAGGAGTGCACTGGGGGCCCTAGCTCTCGTCTAGGGTCTTAGCCATCCTTCAGGAGAATGGCTCTCGCAGCTGCTATAAATTTAACAGTATGGCAACCCAAATTTGATTCTTCAATTTTATATAAGATGTCTCCTAAATTATGAAGAAAATGTAGGCTTTTTTATTTAGAAAGACAGACAAGCTAACGGAGTTCAATGTGATCATTCAGTTGGGCTCTGTAAATTCCTATCCATGATTTAATTTTGTTTATGTATTTAAATAAATTTTCCAAAAAAATCAAACTTACTGATGCAGGTCAAAAAATTAAGAAGTAATTAGCATAGTTCCAATGTTAACCCTCAATCTAGAAGGGATGAGGAAAAAACAGTTGTAACTTATAGTTTCTTAAAAGATCCAGTGTCTAGATGGATTAATATACAACTTTTTAATATTTTTTCTACAGTTGGGATGTTTAAAGCTAGATACTTATAATGTTATTATAAATTAAATAACAATTATGTGTATTAATTTTTTTATCAATTATTTATACAAAACAAAAATCACCCATTTTTATAAAGCTCCCTGCCAAAATCCTTGCACATGCCACTTGCCTGGCAATTTGTCAACCTAATGTCACTTACCTTGCACCGTGTCATCCTAAATTGCTTTAAAAGAGCATTGACATAGTTTTATTAAAAAATTCACTTGAATTTATAACAAATTTCCATTGCCCAGATACTAATTATATAACATTTTAAAGTTTGTCATAGAATGTATTACAAATTTATATAACATTTTAAAGTTTGTCATAGAATGTATTATTACAATTTTTTTGGACAAATGTATTACATAAAGTTTTTTTGGGGTTTGTAACTTTGTAGTTAATTTTCAAAAGTTTTTTGGAAAGATGTATTACATAATAGCCTTTTTGGGGTGGCAGTTAATTTCTAAAGTTTTTTTATGGATGTAATACCATAATAGTGCTTTTGGATAATAGTCTTTTTGGGGTGGCAGTTAATTTCCATAGTTTTTGTAATGGATGTATTACATAATAGGCTTTTTGGGGTTATCCTGGTATAAGGACAAGAGTTGGGATTATGCTGGTTTAAGGACAGGAGTTATGCTGGTTTATGGAATATGATGTATAAAGACACTAAATATACCTTTGTTTTGGGGACAAAATGTACTATTGCATTTTTAGAATTAATACAATTTATAATTTTTGTTGTTTTTTGAATTTACATTTACAAATTTGACTAAATATCTATTTGATGTTGTTATAATTGTAATATTTTCCAGGTAGGTAGCAATCTAGATTTTACTAATTCTTTTATTAGAAATAAATTTGATTGGAAATGTAATATTTTATTTAACACATTTTTTTTATGAAGTGCGAGCTTAATTTATTGTTTTCAATTGAAATGTAAATTTTCTGGAAACTTTTCATAGTGGAAGGGTTGCATAATTATATACCCTTCTCACTGAAATTAGAACGTACCCTTCAAATTTGATCACTGATTATAACAGTGAGATTCAGATCAGTTGTGACAGTCAACAGTATCAAGATTTCAGACCTGTTAGCAGCCTTTCAAACAGCAGCAAATCAGATCTATGGGTACCTTTTAAACTGTCCTAAAACAGAGGTCAAAAGACAGACCTGTTAGGCAGCCTTTATATAACCTCATTTTTCTTCAATCCTCTCGAAACTTCATTTCAGCTTTTTGCTCAAGTATTTGAAAGAACTCTTTATGGTTGGCTTTTAATTGTTTGCTAACTTGTAAGAGGATATATGATTCCCAGTTTCATCCTTTCATTCTTATTGTCCATGAATAAGTGAAGCACTACCAGCATTTGATGTTTATGCTTTTACATTCAATTGTTGACTTCACCATGAAGAATTGTTTTTAAACTTTGGGACTGCATGTAAAGAATTCATGTATTTTTATGGCTATTTATTTCTTGAGCTGTAATATGTCATGCCCAGTTTGATTTCTTTTTAATTTTCTTCAAGCAATAGTTTAGCACTTTCTAGCCTTGAAGTTTTCAAAGGCCCGGTAACTGCTCTTTATAGCAAAGGATTAAAATAAAGGATGTAGTATAACCAACATGCCATCTTTAAATTGTATGAACTATGTAATTATGGCCAACCATGAAATTGTTGATGATTTGGTAGCTGCGGGAGGTATTCCCTCCTGGACAACTTTTCTTAGAGAAGAAGAAGATTCCAAGTGTTGAATTTTCTCCATGCTTAGCTCATGCACATGTAGTTTATTTCATTTAGCATGTACTTGAACCATAAACAATGCAGCAATACCATACACAAGTGCTGCAATAATCAAGATCACAAGAAGAATAACCATGCACAAGAACACAAGAAGTATCCTGGGAAAACCCTTCTCAAACAAGGGAAAAACCCAACAATCCTTTGCTATATTCTCAAGAGAAGATCCCCCAACACCATAGACCTAGCACACAAGAGGGTGCTTACCAAAACCTAGAACCTAGTGCCCAAGAGAGGTGCGCACTTCAGCCGTACATGCACTTGCTAAAATTTCCAAATGACAAGTGAGAGTGTGTAATCCTCAATGGGGATTCACCTTTATTTATACAAGACTTGACACAACAAAAGGTGTGTCTATTGGCATAATAGGGCTGACCTCAATAACTCAATAATATAATTAATCATTACACAAATATTAATTATCTTTCACATATGGTGGGGTCGACTTGTACCCTTTACATCACAAATTAGGGTTACAAGTAAATCTTACTCTCAGACAATATAGCAAGGATTTCACACGTCCACTAGTGTTCAACCATTAGGGACACGTCCACCTGTGCTCAACCAAATGGATGTCCTACTCAACAGATCACTCAACTGAGTCCACAGGAGTACCATCTCAAGCTGACTCAACTGATTCCATAGGAGTACAAGGCAGTAGACCATCTCAAGCTGACTCAACTCAGTCCAGAGGAGTACAAAGCAAGAGACCACACGTCATCACAACTCAGTCCATAGTCTGACGCGCACCCATCACATGGGCACACCCAACACTTGGGCTTCCTCACACAGATGTCTCAACTCACTCCAGAGGAGAACGATCTAGAGGATGTCTCATGTTGATTTCCTTTGCACCATATCTCTGATATAATGGTATTTGATCTCAATGTGTTTTGATTTATCGTGAAACACAGGATTCTCTGAGAGCTTCACACAGCTCTGGTTATCACAATGGGTAACGGTGGAATCCATCTCATGACCAAATAAATCTGCAAGGAGCTTGCAAAGCCACACTGCTTTGCAGATTGCCACACACAACGCTATGTACTCCACTTCTGTGGTACTCAAAGCCACAAAGCTCTGTTTTCTACTGCCCAGGAAACCATGGCAGATCCCAAGGTAAAACAACAACTAGATGTGCTCTTCCGGTCCACTGCGCTCCCTGCCCAATCTGCATCGACATATCCTTGCAATATCATGTCTACACCGGAGGCATATCTCAGGCCATATCCAAATGTGCCTCATAGATATCTCAACACATGCTTCGCTGCTATCTAGTGAGTCTGTCTCGACCGACTCAAATTGACTGAGTACGTTCACTGCATAGCATATATCAGGTCTGGTGTTAACTAGATACATCAATGATCTAATCAGCTGTCGGTAAAGATGTGGATCAATCTCGCCCGAGTCAGTAGAAGCCTCGTTCATTTTCTTCAGATCCATCACCATCGGTGTAGGTATGGACTTGCAGTTTGTCATATCAAATTTCTTCAATATCTCCACTGTATATTTTCCTTGACTCAGGAAAATCTCATCAGTCCTCTGCCATACTTCTAGTCCCAAGAAGTAGTGCATCATACCCAGATCCTTCATCTCGAATTCAGAAGTCAATGCACACTTGCATTCAACAATAAGACTTTCTGGATCGGTGAGGAATAAATCATCAACATACATAACCAAAATCAAGCACTTGTCACCAACAATATGATACTATAGGTTTGGATTAGCAACACTCTTGCTGAAGCCCAAAATCATTAGAAATCCATCCATCTTCTCGTACCAAGCACGAGGTGCCTGTTTTAGTCCATACATGGATTTCTTCAACCTGCACACATGAGACTTCTACTCATGTATCACGAATCCATCTGGTTGCTCGATGTAAACTTCTTCCTCAATCTCACCATTGAGAAAGACTGTCTTTACATCCATCTGATGTAGTCTCTAACTCATGGATGCTGCTAGGGAAATGATCGTACGGATGGAAGTGTATCGGCCTATAGGAGGAAATGTCTACTCATAATCAATTCTCTCCACCTGAGAGAATCCTCTGGCCACAAATCTTGCTTTGTACTTCTCGACACTTCCATCAACTGCATGCTTGATCTTATAGATCCACTTGGAAGTCACTACAAACTTCCCTTATGGTCTCAGAACAATATCCCACACATCATTCTTCATGATGGACTGATACTCTTCTGTCATGGCATCTTGCGATACCTGCTGACCTACTGCTTCTCCATGACAAGAAGGCTCAGTATCAATGATGTGTCTCATGGCTAAAACATAGCACAAAAATCTCTGTGGTTTCTTGTTCTCTTGGAATGTGCCTCGAGGAGTTGCATGTCCCTTTGCCTCCTGCAGAGTTTGTCAAGCCCAGGCAGGCCTTTTATGGCCTACTGCAATGTCTTTGGGAACATCAACTGGAGTTACGGGATAAACTGGATCAATGACTATCTCCCTCTGAACTGCTGAAGGGGGAGAAGGTACTGTCTCGCTGTCACTCTCCATCTGAGATTCTCCGGATCTTCGAAAGGCTATCTTTTCCTCAAAGATGACATCTCTGCTCACCTCAATTTGTCTCTGACCATGGATGTAGATCCGGTATGCCTTCGAAGATTCACTGTACCCCACAAATGTACCCTTTCTGCTTGAAGGGTCTAGCTTGGTCCTCTTCTCCTTGGGTACATGAAAGTATACTGGACATCCAAATATCTTGAAGTGTCCAACCTCAGGGTTCACTCCGGTGAAAGCTTCTTCGGGAGTCATGTTCTTCAAAATCTGACGAGGACTCCTGTTCTGAACATATACTGCTGTCATGGATGCTTCTGCCCACATAATCATAGGTAGATTCTGATCATGTATCATTGCTTTGGTTGCCTCAATAATGGTTCTATTCTTCCTCTCTGCAACCCCATTTTGCTGAGGGTTATAAGGAACGATGTACTCCCTCTTGATCCCTGCCTCAATACAAAAATCATTGAAATCCTTGGAGGTGTACTCACCTCCATTATCTGATCTCAGCATTTTGATCCTCCTTCCGGTCAGGTTCTCAACTTGAGCTTTAAACTCTTGAAATCTCGCAAGGACTCCATCTTTGGTCTTCAAGAAGTAAATCCACGTCTTCCGAGAGTGATCATCGATGAAGAGCACATTGTACAAATATCCGTTCAAGGAAGCTATAGTCATGGGTCCACACACATCTGAATGTATCAAGTCCAAGATCCCCTTGGATCTGCTGTCACTGCTCAAGAAGGACCCCTTGACATTCTTCTTAAGAGTACAACCTCTGCAAACACCATCATGCTGAACATGCATTTCTGGAAGGCCTGTTACCATCTTTCCCAGAGCAGGAAGGGATCTATAATGGATATGAGCAAGTCTCCTATGCCATAACTCGCTCAAGCTGATAGTATTATGTAACAGGGCCTGGACTGGTTGGACAATCAATCATAAGCTGTTTTCTCGAACACTAATCACTCGGGCATAATTCATATGTGAGTTCTTGTGCCATGCAAGAACTTTTCCTTTAGAGAAGGAAACCTTGTAGCCTTTATCCTCTAAGGCAGAAATAGAGACAAGGTTCTTTTTCATCCCAGGTACATATAGTACCTCACAAAACTGAAGGGGTATGTCAGGATCTAGTTGGAATGTAGAAGTTCCAACTCATTTCACATTATATCGGGCATTGTCTCCATGTACAACATGTAGACTAGACTCTTTCTCAACAAGGTTTGTCAGATGATCTTTATATCCAGTCATGTGTCTGGAAGCACCACTGTCAATTAGCCAAATATCACTATCAATAGGAACCGTATCTGAGAGTGTTGATATGAAGAAGAAGGCTTCAACTTTTATGTCTTCATCTCTCTGATGTGGCTCTGGATCAACATCGACAGTGGAGGCAAGTTGTCTTCCTTTCTTTCTGGTAGGACAATCTCTCGCAATGTGTCCATACTTGTCACATCTGAAACACTGAATCTTTGATTTGTCTTTTCTGTGTTCATGACCTGAAGCTGATGAAGTCTTCTTGTCTTTAAATGCTTTGTTGAAACTACTTCTATTTTTTCTTCCTTTATTTGTATGAAAAGCAAGAGCATGATTGTCATCATGAGGGGAGTCTTGCACTCCTCTGACTATAAGTCTGGTTTCCTCCTGGGTGCAGTCTGTCCATAGACGATCAAATCCAGGTAGATCTGCTCTACCACTGATACTTTGAAGAAATGGTTCCCAATGTCTTGGAAGAGCATTGAGAGTAGTCAAGACAAGTTCTCTGTCTGATATGGTTTCTTCAATGGCACCTAGCTGATATCTGATCTCTGAAATCTTCATGAAGAAGGTAGCAATGGTGTCAGCTTTCGTCATTTTGATATGTTAAAGCTGATTCATCAATGTAAGAGCTCTGAGGGTGTTGGGACTTTCAAACATATTCTTTAATGCATCATACATCTCATAAGTTGTCTTCAGGTTGACAATACGAGGCAGGAGATGATCTCGTATTGAATAGATGATTATCTTCCTTGCCTTGACGTCATCTTCCTTCCACTCTTCCTTCTCTTCATCGGTAGCTGTTTCTGGTAGAGTCTTTTGTATCACACTCAATAGGTCATCCTCTTCCAGGGTAATCTGTAGTCTTGATTTCCAGGAACTGAAGTTGCTTGATTCATCAAGCCTATTTTCCACCAAAGTTCTGTTCCTCATGGTTTGCAGATTCTTCCACAAACCCTAACGGCTAGGCTAGGAAACTTAATGGCTAGGTTGGGCTAACAATCTTAGGTTTCGTTGGACTTATGACTGCCAACAATAAGCCTCGGAAAGTCAGAAGAACACTGGTGAGCTGCAAAAATCCTTCAATGAGTTGCAAAAACCCTAAAATCAAAATTTCTGTAGAAACCCTAAAAACCCTAGAAACCCTAGGGCCAAAAATCAAAAGTTCTCCGATTTGCAATATGAGTCTTTGGAGGTGTGCTTGTTGAAATAATGTAATTGCAAAGTGTATTCTTATTATTATTTGATATATTATTCATTGGATCAATCCCCATTGTGGATTGATCATGTTGGCTACTTTAAAAGGACCAAATCCCCTTTTGCGGATTGGTCATATTGTAATTGTAAAAGGCAAAAGAAAAAGTCGGCCCCAGAATATATCAAAGAGGCCCCGAAACATAATAAAGGTGGTTATAACCACCTAGTTGGAGAAGTCGGCCTTGCCAGTGAAGAGACACTTCACACGTGCTAGTCTTGTATAAATAAGGAGGCTAGCGCCTCACTTAGACACACCACTCACTTGCTCATTTTGTGAGACAAGTTTCGGATCTGCAGTTAGAGAAGAAGGAGAGAGAGTGGCGCATATCTGGGAGAGGATCTTCTGCATTAGTTTAAGAGATCTCTTGGCATTGTATTGGCTATCTATAATAAGGAAGTTTTGTTGGGTTTTCTTCCCCTAGAGGGTTTCCCAGGATATATGCTGTGTCTCTTGCGATTGTGTATTTCTCAGTGATCTTGTATTATGCTATTGTTATCTAATGAAATGCAAAGAACTATAATAATGGCTTGAGCACTTTCATTTTTCAGTCATTTTCCTAGCTCAAGGTAAAGATGTTTGCAAGCGTTAAGCTTGTTGACAAGCTAGAAGGAGTGGAAAACTTCTGTGCCTGGAAGTATAGGATTAGCTTCATTCTTGAAGAGAATGACCTAGCAAGATTCGTCAAAGAAGAAGTGCTGGAACCCGCCGATGCTGCAGAAAAGGCAAAGCATCCAAAGGACACAATCAGGGCCAAAAGAATCATTGCAGATTCAATAAAAGACCACCTGATTCCTTATGTGTCATCTAAGAAGACTCCGAAAGAAATGTTTGATGCCTTGACCAGACTGTATGAAGGAAAGAACATAAACCGGAAGATGAATCTAAGAACTCAACTGAAGAATACAAGGATGTAGAAAGGAGAAATGATTCAAGAATACTTTTCCAGAATCTCAGAATTCAAAGAACAGTTAGAAGCGATTGGAGATACCATAGACGAAGACAAACTCATAGTGACGACCCTAAATGGTCTCACAAGACCTTGGGATGCATTCATCCAAACGATATGTGCCAGAGCGGAGAAACTGAAGTTTGATAGTCTATGGGAAGAATGCATCCAAGAAGAAACAAGAGTAGCGAATCGTGAAGCGTTACTAGCAAGAGATGATGATCAAGCCCTAGCTACTCACACCAAAGGAGGAAGGAAGAAACCCAACTTCCAAAAGGAGACTCATGAAGAGCCTCAATAGTCAAACAAATTCAATCATAAAGAATCTCATCCAAGGAGATTTCAGAAGAAAGGACAACCAAAGGAAAGGGACTACTCATCTGTACAATGCTATCATTGTGACAAGATGGACACATAGCGAAGTTTTGTCCAGCCAGACGAGAAGAATACAAGAGAAAACATAAGAGGCTCCATGCCCATGTAGTCGAAGATGAAGAGCCACTCGCAAAGATGATAAGAGAGCAGATCAAAGACCATGTCTTGATCTCGGCCCTCTTAGGATCTGTAACACCCAGAGAGGACACTTATATTATGTATATTATGTATCATTCATTGATGATTATTCTCGTAAAACCTGGATATATTTATTGAAATCTAAAGATGAAGTGTTCAGCAAATTCAAGGAATTCAAAGCCTTGATAGAGAACCTTTCTGAAAGGAATATTAAGATACCCAGGTCAGATAATGAAGGAGAATATACGTCAAAAGAGTTCTGCAAAGATGTTGGGATCAAGAGGGAACTCACTACTTTCTATAATCCCCAACAAAACGGTGTAGCTGAACAAAAGAACAGAACCATAATGGACGCTGTGGAGACTATGATCCATGATCAAGATCTTCCTATGTGCTTATGGGCAGAAGCAGCAATGGCAGCTGTATATGTGTAGAACCAATTGTCCCATAGTGCACTTGGGCTCAAGACACCGGAAGAGATGTTCACTGGAAAGAAGCCAGAGGTAAGCCATCTCAAAATATTTGGCTGTCCAGTGTTTATTCATATACCTAAAGAAAAGAGAAACATGCTGGACCGTTCAGGAAAGAAGGGAATATTTGTGGGATACTGTGAGGTCTCCAAGGCCTTTAGAATCTATATACCAGGTCACCATCACATTGAGATCAACAGGGATGTGACCTTTGATGAAGATGCAGTGCTCAAGAAATCTAAACTATGCCAGCTTGAAGAAGTATATGAAGAGGAACCCATAATCCCCAGTACTGCAATGAGGGAGGTTCCTAGAGCTGCAGAACCAGTGAGGGAAGTCGTAACTTCCCCTGATGAGGAACTTCTAGAAGACTATGATATAGTAGAAGTGCAAGAACCTCCTCAAATGACGACCCTCCATAAAAGAAAGCCAGCTTGGGCTAGAGAGATTATTCAAGATGGAGAGAAGTACGGTGTTCCCCAAGGAACTACGAGACAGGTGAAAAGACCAAAGCCATTCTCTAGTTATACGGCTTTGATGTGTAATCTCCTAGAAGAGGAGCCTACCTGCTTTGAAGAAGCCATTCAGAGGAAAGAATGGGCAGATGCCATGACAGAGGAATACCAATCCATAATGAAGAACGAAGTATGGGAAGTAGTTCCCAGACCGAAGAATAAAGATGTGGTATCCTCCAGATGGCTCTTCAAAATAAAACATGTTGTTGATGGAAGTATTGAGAAGTATAAAGCAAGATTTGTCGCTCGTGGCTTTTCCTAGAAGGAAGGCATTGACTATGAAGACACATTCGCTCCTGTGGCCAGATACACTTCGATCAGAACCATCATAGCTCTTGCAGCTAAGATGAAGTGGAAGCTGCACCAGATGGACGTGAAGACAACTTTCCTAAACTGTGTCATCGAAGAGGAAGTGTATATAGAGCAACCTCAAGGATTTGAGGTTGAAGACATGAAGTCTCATGTCTGCAGATTGAAGAAAGCCTTATACGGATTGAAGCAAGCTCTTAGAGCTTGGTATGGCCGTATAGACAGTTTCTTGATTAGCTTAGGCTTTATCAAGAGTAAAGCAGACTCTAACCCCTCTACTTCAAGATCATGAACGATGAGTCAGTAGTCTTACTGCTATATGTGGATGACTTATTCTTAACTGGAGAAGAAAAGCTCATCACTAAATGTAAAAAGAGACTTGCCTCGGAATTTGAAATGAAAGACCTTGGCCTAATGCATTATTTCTTAGGTATTGAGGTATGGCAGAGTCTTGAGAGGATCTTCCTTAACCAAGGGAAGTATATGGTCAAAATCTTGAAGAGATTCGACATGTTGGAATGCAAGCCCATGAATACACCCATGGAAGCGAAACTGAAGCTGCTGGTCGATACTTCGTCAGAGTTGATTGATGCCACACTGTACAGACAGATTATTGGATCGCTGATGTACCTGACGAACACCGGACCAAACATTTGTTTTGCCGTGAACACCTTGAGTCAGTTTCTGGAAGAACCTAGACGTATTCACCTAGTGGCTGCAAAACAAGTGATGAGGTACCTTAAAGGTACAATAGATTGTGGTCTCAGCTATGATGGAGATCATGATTTCACATTGAGTGGATATATTGATGTAGATTGGGCAGGAAGTGTTTTTGACAGGAAAAGCACTTCAGGATGCTGTTTCAGTTTGGGATCAGCTATGATCTCGTGGCAGAGTAGGAAGCAATCTAGTGTTGCTCTCAGCACAGCGGAAGCAGAATACATTGTTGCATGTTCCGCCAGCTGCGACACTATATGGCTTTGAAAGTTGTTGACTGGCCTATTTGACTTAGAGATGAGAGCAACCTTGATTCTATGTGACAACCAGAGCTGCATAAAGATGACAGAGAATCCTGTATTCCACGACAGGTCGAAGTACATAGAGATCCGTTATCATTACATCCGTGACATGGTACAGAGAGGAGCCTTAAAGCTCCAGTACATTAGCACGGATGAATAGGTTGCTGACGTGTTGACCAAGCCAGTATCTCGTATAAAGTTTGAGTACTTTCGAGATAAGCTTGGTATAGTCCGAAAGGACCCTTCTCGAAAGGAGGAGTAGATGCTGTGATGAGACATCTCTTGCTTCCGACCTGATGGTTGTGACGTAAAGCAAGATGATGTGAATGACTAGTACTGTGCTTCTAGCTGGATAGCTGTGACGTAAAGCCAGTCTAGTATCCTGCTTTCGACCTGATGGTTGTGATGTAAAGCATGATGAGTATCTTGCTTCCAGCTTGAGTGCTATGACGTAAAGCAAGACGATGAGATGAGACTAGTACTGTGCTTCTAGCTTGATAGCTGTGGCCTAAAGCCAGTCTAGTATCTTGCTTCCAGCCTGAGTGCTGTGACGTAAAGCAAGACATTGAGATGAGACGAGTACTGAGCTTCCAGCTTGACAGCTGTGACGTAAAGCTAGTCTTGTATTATGATGAGCCAACCTTGTGCTGTGATGATGATGATGTACCAGTTTTTATACTAATACATATTGATGCAGATGATGATGGCATTCCTTTGAGAATGACGATGCTGCCGGTGAAGAAAACTTCCGATGATTTATAGATACGCCAGTCAGTGTTCCAAGATGATATTGATGATGCTGTCCTTTCACCCACTTGATGC
>ML788626.1:67931-93459 GCA_009831015.1 Picea engelmannii
CTGTTGATGATGTTGTCCTCTCTCTCTCGCATGATGCTGCTGAAGAATACCCTTCTTGTTAAGGGGGAGTGTTGAAATAATGTAACTGCAAAGTGTATTCTTATTATTATTTGATATATTATTCATTGGATCAATCCCCATTGTGGATTGATCATGTTGACTACTTTAAAAGGACCAAATCCCCTTTTGCAGATTGGTCATATTGTAATTGTAAAAGGCAAAAGAAGAAGTCGGCCCCATAATATATCAAAGAGGCCCCAAAACATAATAAAGGTGTTTATAACCACTGAGTTGGAGAAGTCGGCCCTGCCAGTGAAGAGACACTTCACATGTGCCAGTCTTGTATAAATAAGGAGGCTAGTGCCTCACTTAGACACACGACTCACTTGCTCATTTTGTGAGACAAGTTTCGGATCTGCAGTTAGAGAAGGAGGAGAGAGAGTGGCACATATCTGGGAGAGGATCTTCTGCATTAGTTTAAGAGATCTCTTGGCATTGTATTGGCTATCTATAATAAGGAAGTTTTGTTGGGTTTTCTTCCCCTAGAGGGTTTCCCAGGGTAAATGCTGTGTCTTTTTTGATTGTGTATTTTTCAGTGATCTTGTATTATGCTATTGTTATCTAATGAAATGCAAAGAACTATAATAATGGCTTGAACATTAACAATGCTGAAGGAGGTCGTACACTTCTATATCAAAATTAGCCCCAACGTTTCAGTGGAAGGTGCTGAAACAAGCAAAAAAAGGGAGGGCCGTACTTATTTTCAGAAACCCTAGAGGGTCGTACTTTTCTGCAATTGGGAGGTGACGACTTGCTAGAAAACTTGTGCAATGGTTCTTCAAGAACTCTGCTCTGAAACCATGTTGAATTTTCTCCATGCTTAGCTCATGCACATGTAGTTTATTTCATTTAGCATGTACTTGAACCATAAACAATGTAGCAATACCATACACAAGTGCTACAATAACCAAGATCACAAGAAGAATAACCATGCACAAGAACACAAGAAGTATTATGGGAAAACCTTTCTCAAACAAGGGAAAAACCCAACAATCCTTTGCTATATTCTCAAGAGAAGATCCCCCAACCATAAACCTAGCACACAAGAGGGTGGAGTATGCTACCAATATAAGGTGAACACCAAGAAGAGAGCCATAGCCGCGAGGGAAGGCTTGGCAAATGATGAAGAGAAGGTAGAGGATCTCCGGGTTGTGGAGCAGATTGAGGAAATCCTGCGTGCCACATATGAGAGGAAGACGAGAGGTCCAAGAGCGGGAATAGAAGGCAACACTCCTATACATATTAGTGTCAGTGTGGAACCTATGAATCCATGTGCGACCAATACACCAAGAAGAACACCACAATTTAGACAACCGAACTTCGGGAGAAGGAAGACAACAAGAAGTACATCTACACAAGGAACAACAACTGGGGGAGCCAGTTCAGGAAGCATTAGTCAAGTATCTACACCGCATGGAGGTAGTAGATCAACATTCAGGATGGCAGGACATGATCCCACCATGATGTTACGAGAATTCAAAGGAGAGACATCGGAGGACACGGAGAAGCACCTGTTCATTAGTGAAAAGATCTTGGGAGTGAAACAGATCACAGATGAGGACACTAAACTTGCACAATTAGCTATCACGCTAAGAGATCGCGCACTGGATTAGTACATGAGTTTAGCTGCAAACAGTCCGCCAGGGACAACCAAAATGATTGCAGATATCAAGAAGCTGTTGATAAGTGAGTTCCAGAAGCCTAGTTCAGAGGGTCGATACATGAACGAGATGATAGAGATTAGACAGAAACCATGATAATCTGTATGGGAGATTGACCAGAGATTCAAACGATTGAAAGGAAAGCTAAAATATGTCATGACAGATATGAAACATAGACATCTGTTCGTCAATTCACTGCTACCACACTTGAAATATCCGTTGCGACAACAGAAGTTTCAGACACAAGTAGAGGCTCTACAGGCAGCCCTACAACTGGAAGAGAACCAATATCAAAAGACAGATCCAATCATAGAGGAGGTGAAGGAGGATCTGAAGAACTTAACATTCCAGCTAACCATAACAAAGGCAAGGACAAAATAGAGGCCGTTTGGTGTACCACATGTAGGACATAAGGACACCATAAGATCGAATGTCCAACATTCACGAAGTACATGGCAACATGAATGCCAAACCCATTGCCAACAAGAGGACTATGGTGTGAGATTTGTAAGAAACAGGGACATGATCCATATCATTGCCCAATGATGCAGAAGTACCAGACAATACCTAAGAGCTCATATTGCAACTTTTGCAAGTCGGTAGGCCATGATGACAAAGATTGCAGAACCATGGACCTCATGAGGGAAAGAACATCAGATGCGTACAGGGTGAAGGCAGAAATGATGACCGGGCAAGCTGCACCACAGTTTAACTAAGTACTGACCCGTATAACATTGCGCAACAACAGTATAACACTGCGCAACAACAATATAACTCTGCGCAGCCGCAGTACAATACTGCCCAACCACACTATAATCCCGTGCAGTATAAACAGACGCCTCAGTATAATGCGCCACGAGGGGATCGAGCGGACTACAAAGGTGGAGGAAGAGCAAGATGAGGCTTTGGAAGAGGTAGAGGACCAATAATATGCCACAATTGTCAACAACCAGGACACTATGCAAGAGAATGTCCACTTCCAATTGCGACTTGTATGTATTGTCGCGCTTTAGATCATGACACAGAAGAATGTCCGACACTATTAGGGAAGATCTAGGAGAAGAGAAATCAAAACAATCAGAATGTTCAGTGGATTTCGACAAAAGCGAGGGATGAAGGAAGGAACATCAACATAGTTACGCGGGGAGGAGCTAAAACATGAAACAACGCAGTAAGACAAGAGCCAACACAACACCAATGGGTGAAGAAGAATGCCGAACCAAAGAAGCAGTTTGATGCGGAGAACAAAAAGGAGATATTCAAGCAGGCTAGACAAGAATTCATGAAGCCAGACATTGCATCGACATCAACTGCGTAGTATAATAAGGAAGTACTAGCGTACGAGATGCCTCCATCGCTGGATCACACCAATGATGCACAACCTTTGGGACAAGTAAGTACGATTAAGGGTTTTTTGCAATCCTGCGTTAAATTACTAAATGATCCATCCTCTGTTAAAGTATTACAAAATATGCTAGAAAGATGTAGTATAGAGGCAGAAGGAAATCTAGAACAGAAAACATTTAATCATCTACATACAAGGAGAACAAATAGAGAATTCAGACTGAACGCCAACATTGGAGATTTCAACAAGGGAGATATTATACTGGATTTAGGATCCGAAGTAAATGTGCTACCCAAGAAGACATGGCAATGTATGGGAGAACCCACATTAGGATATTCACTTGTTCAATTGAAACTAGCAAATCAACAGAGTTCTACCAATTGGAAGACTAAAAGGAGTGATAGTAGATCTGGATGGAGTGCGCACTAAAGCCGACTTCGAAGTAATAGAGATAGTGGATAGAACAACACCTTCTCTGACATTGCTTGGATTGGATTGGGCGTTTGACAATCAGGCCATAATCAACTTAAAGACGAGGAAGATGACATTCGAGTCAGGAGAATATAGAGTCATTGCGCCATTGGACCCATCTGAAGGAGAAAGGTTTGTCAAACCTACTTGCTTGGACTTGGAGGAAATTAACCAGTTGTACAGAACAATCGTGCGAGAAGAAGATTATGTGAACCTGACTGCAGATGGGATTCTCAGTTGGAGAAGCATCACCTCGTGCGTCAGACTGAGATACAGGCTTAGAAAACTGGCAACAGAGGTGACACGAAGTCTCCACAAGAAGATGCACAAGAATAGACCGCGCAGTAAGATGGGTAGGTACGGAGATAAGGGAACCTCCCAGCTTCCACGGCGTGAATGACTTAGAAGCATTCTTAACACGATACGAAGATGAAGTGTTAGAAAATCAGAGGCTCTTAGCTCTGGATATAACACTCAAGGCAACACCTGCAAGATGGTGGGGTGTGCACAAAAAAACAGTTAAGGACTGGTACCAATGTAAGCGGTTACTGCGCATTAGGTTTGGCGCAGAACAAGGAAGCAACCAACTGCAGAAATATGACGAACAGGGGACACCAACAGAACACTTGGAGAAGTGCAGAACACTATGGAGAATGACACCACCAGAGGAATGGCCTCATCATTTTGTTCACACATTAGAAGGGATCCCAACAAACTGGTATATAGACCAGGAATTGCGTAGAGGAACTACAAACTCGACATTATTACAGCAAAACTTTACAGTCACTTTTTCATTTGAGCATGAGAACCCCAACATAGACTCAGCACTCAAACAAATCAGAGGGGTGATATTCATTAAAGAACCGGAAGTCAAACTCATGATAGAAGAACAACAACAAAACAAACAGACAGTAAAAGAACCACTGTCATGCTACCACATGCAGGAAGAAGCACCAGATGAAGATGACCCTCGAAATATTCAGATTGACGAAGTTGAAGGCGAAAGAGAAGTGGAAGGTCCACCTTTAGAATCAGAAGTATTTGCTGTACCGATCAAGGTGAAGAAAGTCAACATTGGGACACTTGAGAATCCCAAAATGGCCAGCATTGGAGACTATTGGGATGGGCAAACAATGGAAAGCATAACAGAGTTACTGCGCGAGTACAACGACCCGTTCCCAACAACATTCACAGAAATATGAAAGGCATAGCAGGAGAGCTAGGTGAAATGAAGATACCGCTTGGAGCTGATGCAAGACCGATCAAACATCGACCATACAGACTAAACCCTATATATAAGCAAAAAGTCAAAGTCGAAATCGATAGGATGTTGGAGGCTGGAATCATAGAACCTGTAGAGGAATCTGAATGGGTAAGCTCGATGGTAGTTCAAGAGAAGAAACAGGGGGGGATATAGATATGTGTAGATCCGAGGAAGCTAAATGATGCGTGCCTACATGACCCGTTCCCTACTCCTTTCACAGATGATGTGTTGGAGAACGTAGGAGGACAGGAAGCTTATTCATTCACCGACATATTCTCAGGATACCATCAAATCAAGATAGCCCCGAAAGACAAATACAATACCACTTTTGCCACAAAATGGGGATCCTACTAGTACTCATGCCGTTTGGACTGAAGAATGCACCAACAATATTTTTTCGAGTAGTCATAGCTGCATTCAAAGAATTCATCCACTAGTTTCTAGAGGTATATATGGATGATTGGACAGTCTATAGTATGTTGAAAGACCGTGTAGGGGTGTTGAGGCTGATCTAAGCAAGATGCAGGTAGTGTCAGATATCATTAAACATCAAGAAGTGCATCTTCGGAACACCCTTTGGGATACTATTGGGCCATATAGTATGCAAACAAGGCTTGCTAGTAGATCTTACCAAGATTGTAGTAAGTGTTAATCTACCACCACCAAAATCAGTTCGTCAGTTAAGAACAACATTGGGACACACAGTATACTACATGAAATTTATAAAAGGGTATGCGTAGATCACTACGCCAATGGATAAATTGTTAAGAAAAGACAACAAGTTTTAGTGGAATGAGGACTGTCAACGTGGATTGGACACCCTAAAAGAGACGATGGTAACCACACCAATACTAGTATTCCCAGATTGGGAAAAGACATTCCATGTACATGTAGATGCATCAACTATAACATTTGGAGCTATTTTGGCGTAGCCAGGATCGGGAGAATTGGACCATCCGATAGTATTCGTTAGCAGGAAACTGTCAGAATCCGAGCAGAATTACAATACCACAGAGAGAGAAGGCTTAGTTATGCCGTTTGGACTGAAGAATGCACCAACAATATTTTTCTGAGTAGTCATAGCTGCATTCAAAGAATTCATCCACCAGTTTCTAGAGGTATATATGGATGATTGGACAGTCTATAGTATGTTGAAAGACCGTGTAGGGGTGTTGAGGCTGATCTAAGCAAGATGCAGGTAGTGTCAGATATCATTAAACATCAAGAAGTGCATCTTCGGAACACCCTTTGGGATACTATTGGGCCATATAGTATGCAAACAAGGCTTGCTAGTAGATCTTGCCAAGATTGTAGTAAGTGTTAATCTACCACCACCAAAATCAGCCCGTCAGTTAAGAACAACATTGGGACACACAGTGTACTACATGAAATTTATAAAAGGGTATGCGTAGATCACTACGCCAATGGAGAAATTGTTAAGAAAAGACAACAAGTTTTAGTGGAATGAGGACTATCAACGTGGATTGGACACCCTAAAAGAGAAGATGGTAACCACACCAATACTAGTATTCCCAGATTGGGAAAAGACATTCCATGTACATGTAGATGCATCAACTATAACATTTGGAGCTATTTTGGCGTAGCCAGGATTAGGAGAATTAGACCATCCGATAGTATTCGCTAGTAGGAAACTGTCAGAATCCGAGCAGAATTACAATACCACAGAGAGAGAAGGCTTAGTTATGGTCTATGCGCTTCAAAAGTTAAGACATTATTTATTGGGAAAACATTTCAAGATGTTCACAGACCATTCAACTCTCAAATACCTTGTCAACAAGCCACTGTTGGGGGGGAGAATTTGTAGATGGTTATTGCTGTTCCAGGAATTTGACTTTGAAGTGATAGTCAAACCAGGGAAATTGAATGCAGGACTTGATCACCTGTCGAGGATCACTAATGGAGAGGAACCTACGAATCTAGAGGACAACTTTCCTGACACAGTTATTTTTAGTCCAAGTAGTTGATGAATACTTCGCAGACATCATTCAATACTTGGGTACAGGGACTGTGCCACAAGAATTCAACACTGCGCAGAAGAAAAATCTGGTAGTAAGGGCTACAGACTATCAATTGATTGCAGGACACTTATACAAAATGGGTGCAGATAACATCTTGAGAAGAAGTGTGTTAGAACATGAAAGACCTAGGATTTTTGCAGAAGCCCATGAGGGAATAGCAGGTGGACATTATGCAGGCAAAGCTACTGCGCAGAAGGTGTTACGCGCAGGACTATGGTGGTCGACTGTTCACAGAGACTCAAAGGACTACTGCCATAAATGTGATGTATGTCAGAGGGTGGGTAAACCGAATAGAAGAGACGAGATGCCCCTTAGACCACAAGTAACCTTACAGGTATTCGACAAATGGGCAATAGATTTTGTGGGATCGATTAACCCACCAGCAAAAAGGTCAAGAGCGAGGTACATTATTACTGCGACTGAGTATTTAACAAGATGGGCAGAAGCAACACTAGTAAAAGATTGCAGTGCAGAGACAACAACACACTTCTTGTTTCAGCAAGTGATCACTAGATTTGGATGCCCAAGGATTTTGATGAGTGACCAGGGCACTCACTTCATTAACAACACTATTAAGGCTATGATTGAGGAGTTTAAAGTTTATCATCAAAGGAGTACGCCATATCATCCTCAAGCAAATGGAACAGTGGAAGCCTTTAACAAGATCCTCGAGAATGCACTGACAAAGATCTGTAACATTAATAGGGCAGTTGGGACTTGAAGATACCAGCAATACTGTGGGCGTACAAGACCACATGCAAAAAAAATGACAGGGCAGACACCATTCAGATTGGTGTATGGACAAGAAGCAGTTGTGCCATTAGAGTTTTTGGTACCTAGTCTGCGTGTAGCAACAATTACCAACATGACCGAGCGAGGCGTAGTACATGAAAGGCTAAGTCAACTGATGATCATGGAAGAATATAGGATTCTAGCAGGGTTTCACCAAGAAGTACAAAAAGCAAGGGACAAAGCTTGGCATGATAGACATATCAAGAAGAAAAATTTCAAGGAGGGAGACTTAGTCTTGGTGTACAACAATAAATCTCTTCAACACCCAGGAAAACTTAGAATGCATTGGTTAGGACCATACGAAGTAAAGACTGTCACAGATGGGGGAGCTGTACAGTTGAAGGATTTAGGAGGAACAAAACTCAGAGGGATGATCAATGGGAGTCGATTGAAGCTGTATAGGGACAATCGACCTCCTAGCACCTAAAAAATAAAAAAAACAGAGGGGTTACCATGTCGGACATCAAAAGATAACAACAAAGGCATAGTGCGCCGAAAAGAGAATGGGCACACACACTCGAAAACGCTCGCACAAAAGAGAAAGCACCAACGATCATTAAAAGACGGAAAAACGAAAATGGCGGGTACGACAAATAGGAGCCAACGAACATTGGCTATCAAAATTGAATGACAAGAATGATTGACGGGACGCTGCATTAATCGCGCCAACTGGCGATAGCAAGGAAATTCAATGGTAAGTACGTGGGAAGCACCAGTTCATTGAAAACACAAGTTGGGTAACGTCTCCGAGAATTTTCACACGATTCCTATATAAGGTAAGCACGCGAGGATTAGAAGGGTTATTGTGAAATTAAGAAAAGCACAAAGCGATAGTGTATACGAGGAAGAGAGTGAGTTTGTAGAAGTAACAGAGCCAACTAAGCTCGGCGGAGAACATCTTTACCACCATGGCACCACCCAAGCTAGGAGCGCCGAGCCAGGCCTGCAGATGACCTCGAAGCAACCTCAGAGCACCTCAACAGCCACAGGGAAGCAAACAACAACCGCCTCGGCCTTCGGAATTTGTCAACTTGGACAAAATCCTGTCGCCCAATATGGAATTAGGATGCCCCACACTAGTGGAGGAGGAAACCCAACAGACAACACCGGTGGGCATGGAATCATGGATATCGATATGCTGGAAGTAGGACAGAGCCAACAGACCTAGGATACAGGAAATCCTTCGCTCTTTGAAAGCCCTGAAGAAGCCACGAGGGTTAATGGGGCGATCCCAAACTAGGCAGAAACGATCGCACTAGAAAGGTCACACACAGACACGCTGGAGCAGCTACAGGAGGACATAGTAGAAGATGTCACCAGACGGGCAAAGGAGTATGCAGAAGAGAGAACAAGGGAGGCTGGAACCTCGAGTCAGCCACCATAGCGGAAGGGAAAGCAACCAGTAGCAAGATCACCGTGCAGGTAGGCTGCCACAACCAGTCTTGTCACACATTCTGGAAGGGGTGCATGTCGTGGGTAACTTGTTAGGCCATGTGGAAAAAGTACGTACTTGGATCATGATGTGATCGACATGGACAAGTTTCTGGAGTTTGCAAAGAAGGTTTACCTGGATACTGTGGGTATGGGACACTTCGACAAACCAATTAACCAACCAAAACAGTGGGCAACTGGGCTGGCCAAAACCGAGATTCTAGGCCTGTTGGAGATCCCACACTTTGGAAGGGGCCGGGACATAACCAACTGCGTCAAGCAGTTGATGGAAGTTACCCACGGAGGATACCTATGGGTGGAAGAGCCCGTCTCGATAGACGTAGAGCTCATTACATATATTACAGGGCTGCCACCTCGAGGGGAGGCACCCACACAGTTCCTCGATGACAAGACGAAGGAGACGACACTGGTCGAGGAAATGAAGAGGATGTATGGCACAGAAAGAGGGTTGTGTAGAATCATAATTAAGCGCAGTAGTGACACAACAACAAGGATGGCCAAAAAAATCATGGCGTTCAAGTTACTTAGGAAGTGCCGCAAGGAGAAAGTCTATGTCGGGGTTGTCGCAGCTACAACACAGTGTGCGGAGGGCACTATACTTAGCTGGGCCTCTTACTTGCTAAATCTGTTTCTGGAAGACTGCAAGGACGCGCAGGACCTGGGGACAAAATTTCACTATTCTTGGCTACTCGTCCTGATCGCGTTGGTCAGATGGAGGGAGCCTAAGTATACATACTTTGTCGAGAGATCCAATCGTTGTCGCACAGCGCGATACCTATCACTGGGGAGCACTTCAGACCCCAAAAACATAAGTGCGAATGCAGGCATGTTCGCAGGGTATTATAACGACCTGTAGGGAAACATTGCCAACACTTGGCGGATTACGCCAGAAGTGGTCGCGCAATATCAGGGCATAGCCAACTTTAAAGCGACCAGGCATGCGGTATGGATCCAAGCGCAGAAGGATCCCGAGAACGAATGGTTACAACTGCGGTGCTGCGTCAAGGAAGAGGATGTAGAAATGGCCATCAAGGATTGGCACGATGACTGGAGGATTCCAGACTTGAATCAAGAGATGCCCGCGGATAAGGAGGCTAAGGAGGCTAATGCAGGGCAAGAACAAACACATGTAGGAGACAAAACGATGCCCAAGAAGCCAAAACCACGTCAAAACCCGATGCAACAAAAGAAAGGGGGTGCATCCAAGAAAGTTACCCAGGCGACGAAGAAGAACAACACCCAGACGTTGCAGGAACAGGAAAAAGAGACTGAGACAACACAGGGGACCACATCAAGTGCTACTTAGCAGGAGCAAGGCCAGACCAAGAGGCCAATCATACAAACGGGGGGTGCGCGCAAGAAACTAAGGTGCTCAAAACACCACTAGAATATATGGTCATGGAGGACGACACTGACCTCATGGCCCAAATGTCCATGATCGAACAACGAAGGATTTTGACGAAGCCCAGCGCCAAAGGGACAAGATTCAAGATGAGCTGGCAGACATGAGAAAGCTCCTCGAGCAGATCAGAGAAACACAGAGGGCCGACAGAGGAATAGAATCAGTCCCCACAACATCACAGATAGGAGCCAAGGCTGGATCGAGAGAACAGGATAGGATCCAGACGACAACACAGCCGAGCTCAACGTTTCACGTTACACCCAGCATGTTGTGAATGGATGAAATTGTGGGTCAGACACCCTTGAAAGATTTGACCCAAATACAGTTGGTAATGACGCGGGTACCAAGCAAGGCATTATATAAACTGCAAGTTAGCGTCGTGCAGGAGGTACAGTTGCCCACACGCACAGACGCCGCAGAACTGCAACAGACGAAGGATAACAGAGAAGCGTTGGAATTGGTGCTCGAGCAAGTCAAGCTTGAGATCAAAGACGAGAAAGATCGCGCGGATAGGCTCGAGCAGAGATTGACTGTAGCCTATTACAAAATTCCAAAAAGCGCACAGACAACAGAGCTCACGATGACGCAAAAGATTGATCAAATTGTGCAGACGATCGATCGGTCAATACAGGCAAGAGATCGAGAGCCTCCGGGAACAACTCGTCCCTACCACTCCCTCGGAGGTGAAGGAGCAAAGGAAGCAGGAAGCAACAGGGAAGATGGAGGAGATGGAGTGACAAGTCCGCACAGTTGCCGACTTGTTCGATAAAGCAACACAGTTATGGACAAAGCTGGAGGAGGATCAACAGGTCCAACAGTGGGACCAAGAAGAGGAGAAGATAAGTGCAGATATCCAGGACCTCAAGTAGAGGCAGAAGACGATGCCGATCACTTAGCGCCTCAAAGGAGTACAGGATATGAAGAAGCTGCAAGCAGAACTCATAGCCGCATAGACACAGAAGAAGGAGAGACAAGCTCAAATGGAACCTCTCCAAGAGCGGACAATGACGGTCATTGCGCAGGCAGAAGAGACAAAGAAGAACATGGCACAAACTCAGGTAGAGTGCGTAGAGATGATCAACGACGAGATTGCAGTGCAAGTATTGGGCGCACTCAGAGAAAAGACCGTGCAGGCTCACACACAAGCAAAGGAACTCACAGAGAAGTTCCAGGCTCTCGCAGGAGATATTGAAGAAGCGCACAAAGTTTAGGTGGCTCGGGACGAGCCACATGTTAGTGTTGGGGGCCTGTTGGATGCAGACCAAGTCAGGAAGAAAGGCTAGTTTTGGAGGAGAAGCATGCAAGGAGGAAAGGACAACTGGAAGGAGAAGCAACACGTGTAAGAGAAGCAGGCGAGGCGTGCATGTAAGGAAGACCTAACGACGCTAGGGTTAGGGTTTTTGTAATGTATTGTAATGGTTGATGAGCCAAGGATATAAATTAGTACCGAGAGAGAGAGAGAGAGAGAGAGAGAGAGAGAGAGAGAGAGAGAGAGAACATGGAGACAAACACACAGAGAGGGAGAGAGAATTGTAAGAACTGTACGAGTCATTAGGCTGGTGAGCTAGGGAAGTAGCGAGCGACTCGATCCCGAGGGTTAGATTGCAGGCTGAGGAGCCTGGTGCGATCTAGTCAGCCTCACAGGGATTGAGGAGCCTGTGGAGGAGGAGACCCAAGATTGTAAACATGCGCGATGTGATATATTACTGAACCATAATAAAAGCTTGAGAGCCAGATCTTTGTGGACGTAGCCCAGGAGGGGGTGAACCATGATAACACCTGTGTTATGTGAATGAATGTATGCATCTTTATGGCTGATTAATTGCTGAATGTTAGATCAATGAATTAACTAGTTAGATTTGGTATTCGACATGCATGAATAGATTGACTGTTATAATTAGATGTTAGACTGAATGAATAAAGATTACAGAGTACAACCGCATATCTCCACTCATTCCCAGGTTGCAAACACCTGAGTATTGCAGCCACTGCTAGAGCTATCTCGGGTGAGACTGCGCAGTACACTCTGTGTGCTGTGTTTCCTTTTGGTCTACCAGAGGGGCCGATAGTTTTAAAGGGCTTTTGTTGGGAGCTTATCAAATCTGAACCAGGGTCAATCTATGATAGTAAGATAGGATCAAAATAACCCATAAGGAATCCTAAGTAAGACAAAGATCAATACAAGAAGCATAGAAAGCCAACACACACCCAACACTTGGGCTTCCTCACACAGATGTATCAACTTAGTCCAGAGGACAACGATCTGGAGGATGTCTCATGAAGCTGCAATCAACAACACCAAGAAGTCAAAGGAAGACCATGAACAGTTGAAGAAGACCTCAAAAAAGAATAAAGTGAAATAGAAGACCACAAAAGAGAAGTTGGCCCACAGGAAATAATAATAAAGTGGAAAGATAATTTCCAGGAGAAGTTGGCTCATAGAAATAATAAAGTAAATTTGAAGACCCAGAATAAGAAGTCGGCCCCAGACAGGCGCCCGGATTAGTATAAATACAAGCCTGGTTCAGTTCATTTGTACAGTTAGACAATTCTCCTTCTGGAGTGCGCACCAGGCAGCTGCTACTACAGTTGCAACAGTTTCGCTATTTTTGGTTTCTGGTTCTCTTGGAGAGTGCGCTCCAATTGGGGAAGGATATTCTTGGTGGCTCTTGGTGGTTTCTCTTGTGCGTTACCTCTGGAGGAGTTGCGCTAAGGTTGTGTGGTGTTGCCTACTTGCTTTGTGCCAGTTACAGTTGCAGTTACCAACTCTGTGGTGCAAGCTCTAGTGATGCGCCTATTGCGGTTCCAACTCTGTGGTGTGCTATCTTGGTGCCATTTTTGTGGTGTTGATCAGTTTTCTATCCTCGCTAGGGTTTGACAAGAAGAAGAGATAAATATTTGTTATCAGGGTTCTTCATTGTTGGTTTGCTCTTGTGATTAGAGGTTGTTCATGGTTGTATTGCAATATTCTCTCTAAGAAAAGTTGGCTGGGTTTTCTCCTTGAGTTTGGGGTTTTTCGAGGATAAATCTTTGTGTCTTCTTGTGCTTGTTTATCTGTTGCTTATATATTTCAGAGTACAATTATTAAATGTTAAAAGAAGATAAAAATGACATGGTAAATCTAATGTTAACAAAACTAATTAAAAATCTAACAGAAACTGAACCTGCGATTGTTGAAAACTGTATTTTCAGTTTAGATTCATACTCCCTGAAAATACATACTTATACCTCTACAGCTGGAGCTTATTACACTTGACTTTCAATTTTGAAAGGGCTTGGGTTGCATGACACTTTAAACAAGATTTTAAATACATATTTGGTTACCATATGGTATGAAAAAAGTAATTTATGGGTTCTTATGATATTTTTTTTATGGGTTCTCATCTAGTCATTGACAGAATTAGTCTAGTGTTCAAGTTGGATACATGAACATGTGTGCTGGCCCATAGGTTTTCTACCTTCGAGACAAGTGTTCATGTATGTAATCATTTTGACATAAGGTCAGACGTGGACTGGTTGAAAGAACTTTCAGTCGTTGTTTAATGATGAATTAGATAGTTTACATGGATAATTAACACTGGATAGAAACCCACAGGTTTTGAAAGTAATGTAGTCCTGGGCCCTTTCAAAATTGAAATTCGTTTATATGGTTTACATTGTATATATTCTGAAATTATCTTTTTGCTGAAACACAGTTTTTATGGGTCACTTGTTCTGTTTAATGGGTAGTGACGTGGCTATGAGTACATAGTTCATGTAATTGACCAAGCGCAGGCTAACTGCGGCACATCCTTCAGTTCTTTGTGCTAGAAAATGCAAGTGCTGGCATTCTGAAGATTTCATGACTTAGAAGTGTTAACTACATAAATTCATCATAATTCATTTTACATGTAGGAGTCCAAACATTTTAAATTACACTTCTTTTTGGTGACAATTGACATATGAAAATAAATGGATAACCATGAAATGGTGTTAGTGTTTAACTTATTCATGGATGACTTGAACGAAAAGGTACAACTGGGAAATAGTGCAACATATTGGTTTGTCACTTTGTGTTGGTAGAAATCTTTGAAACTACGTGGCTCTAATCAGATTATGTGTGCTAGTAAACATTCTAGGAAGTTACGGGCAATGGCTTCATACAAGGGACAAAAATTGTAGAAATCGACTTTTGTTGGATAATGGGGGCAAAGATAGAGACAAAATGTCGTGCTTCTTGTTTGTTTTTGGTTCTACCATTTTCTCCTTCTCATGTTTTGAGTCAGGGATGACGTACTTTCTTCAAAGTCTCTTTGGTCATCACATTATGGTGAATCTTTTAATAATGTTGATGCTACTATTTTGTTGTGTATCTAATTGCATTATAGTTAGTATCTTTGTAATAATGTCCTATGTGTGTAGAGACCTCTTTTATATAATAAAGGCTTAGACGCATGACACAAGTTTAGGATTAGGGTTTATACATCTTATTGTTATAAGTAGGGGTTCCCCCCCATCTTATGTATCTCATTATCCTTTAGTAGTATAACAATCGGCTTCAAGTTGTTATTCATGGAGATGTCTTCCTTTGCCTATTCGAATTAGCACGTGCTATCCAACCCTTGGGTGTGCAAGTGCCCCCATTGTTATTGTTATGCTATGTTATATCTAGTTTATGCAAGTTCAGTGCAATTTGGTGTTTAGGGATGCAACAAGTGGTATCAAATCTTCAATTAAGCTTCGTTGAGAGAGGAGCTCTTGGAGGAACCAAAGAAAGGCTCTAAGTTTCTTCTGCCAGGTAAAGTATTTTCTGCTGTTTTATAACAGCCAAAAGTCCAAAAGTATTTTGCTGATTTGTTACGGTTATGTTCTCGATTTTGGGTGCTCTAGCATGTCGTTTTTGTCACCAAAAATGAGTACATGCATCTCAAAATAAACATAAAACACCTAAACATCGTTTACTGCCGAATATGAACAGATCTAAGAAATTAAATCATGCATTTGTAGACACAAGTATTTTTGGTCAACATCACCCTGGATAAACCCCCCCCGGGGAAAACCAGTTTGAGATGTGTGTATATATGAGGAAAGCAGAAGAAGGGTTACAGTAAATACAATATATGAAAGAATTTGATACAATAGCAACTCCAACTGAGCTGATATACAAGCTCTAAATCAATAGATGCGCCCCAGAATGGTGCACCCCTCATGCAAACTGCCAGAACCACTGAATCTGCTCCAACTGCCAACTGTGAGCTCAGATTTAAAAACCCCTCCACAGGAATGAAGCTCTAGTAGATGGCCTCCCTCTGAAACTGATCTCACTGCAATCTGATGGCTAGATATCCCACTAGGTACGAATCAACCTCCACAGCTAATGCGCCCCTCTCAGAAGTAGAATAGCTCCAGTAAATAATCAAGGCAAGTAGCTCCAAGCCTCCATGAATGAAAGCAATCGACCTCCCTCAAGCATGCTCACAAAACTGACCTCATCTCCATCCTCCAAGAGCTCCTCTCTCAACAAACAAAAGACCAAATGAAGAATGCGCCCCTCCTTCACCCTTTGCGCCCCTCTTTGACTAGCAAAAGGAAACCTAGATATTCAAGGGTGGAGATCATCTCATCTCCCATCTAATCGATGGTTGAGATCTCCCCATGAATGTCTAAATCACAAACCCACTTTGGGTTAAGTTTCCTAAGTCAACTTATGTCTCTAATTCACCCCCTTTGAGTTAATAATCACTTTTAGGCCAAAAGTGACTAAATTTCACTTTAACCAAAGTCAAAGTGAAATTAGACAAAAGTACAAGGTACAAAGTGTAATGTCCTTACCTCGTGTGCCAAGGAGGTCATAAGCACATGGGGAACACCTCCCAAGGTACAAAACTCAACACTCCCTCTTATCAAGGAAGGTGTTCCTCACCAAGCCCATCTTGTCTCTGAAATAGACATCTTGCCCTGTGGCAGGGCCTTGGTGAGAATATCTGCTACCTAGTCATCTGTAGATATATACTGCAATTGAACTGCCCCTCTCTGAACCCAGTCACGAATGAAGTGGTACTTGATCTCAATATGCTTTGACCGGTCATGAAACATTGGATTCTCAGAGAGTTTTATGTAACTCTGATTATCACAGTGAATGACAGTCGGAGACATCTCCTGACCGAATAAACCAACCAGCATCTTGCAAAGCCAAATGGCCTCGCAACTGGCCTGACTGGCTGCCATATACTCTGCCTCGGCCGAACTCAAAACAACTGACTTCTACTTTCGGCTGAACCAGGAAACTAGTCCTGACCCCAAACTGATGCAACACCTTGAGGTGCTTTTCTTGTCAGCAACACATCCTGCACAGTCTGGATCTGTGTAGCCAACCAAATTGACTCCATCTCCCCTGACATAGTCTAGGCCATAGTCCACTATCCCAACAACATATCTCAAGACGTGTTTTTCTCCAACCATGTGAACACTCCTCGACTCAACCATGTACTGACTGAGTGTTCACGGCAAAACATATATCTGGTTTGGTGTTAACCAGATACATAAGTGAACCGATCAACTACCTGTATACTGTGGCATCCACCAACTGGCTATCTGAAGCACTAAGCTTCTTCCAATTGGTGATCATACGTGTAGACATGGGTCTGCAGTCCTCCATCTGAAACCTGCTCAAAATATTTGCTGTATACTTCCCCTGCCCGAGAAATATGTGACCCTCCTCCTGCCATACCTCCATACCCAGAAAGTAGTGCATCAATCTGATATCACTCATCTCAAACTCTGATGCAAGTCCCAGCTTGCACTCAGCTATGAGATCCTTGGCTCCAGTAATGAATAAATCATCACATACAAAATGAGAATGAGCGTGTCCTCACCCCTAATGATAAAATAAAGGTTTGGATCAACATCGCTCTTCTCGAAGCCCATCTGAAGCAAATAAGTATCAATCCGTGAATATCAAGCTCAGGGAGCTTGCTTCAGACCATATAGTGCCTTCCTCAGAAGACACACGTGAGTCTCCCTGTCACTCACCTCAAACCCCTATGGCTGCTCTATGTACACCTCCTCCTCAATAAAGCCATTCAAAAATGCAGTTTTCACATCTATCTAGTGAATGCGCCAACCCGTCTCTGCTGCTATGGCAATGATAGTCCTGATAGAAGTGTATCTCGCAACTGGTGCGAATGTCTCGTCATAATCGACTCCCTCAATCTGTGAGAAGCCTCGTGCCACAAAACGGGTCTTGTGTTTCTCCACGCTACCATCTGCAGCAATCTTGGTCTTGTACAACCACTTGGAAGTCACAACTGACTTCCCCACTGGCCTCAGAACCACATCCCAGACATCATTGCGCACAATGTAGTCATACTCCTCAACCATGGCCTCTCTCCAGACCTGATGGTCAACTGCCTGCGCAAAAGTCTGTGGCTCAGTATCCCTGATACTTGTCACTAGTGCCAAATATGCTCAAAATAAACATAACACACCTAAACATCGTTTATTGCTGAATATGAACAGATCTAAGAAACTAAATCATGCATTTGTAGACACAGGTATTTTTGGTCAACATGACCCTGGATTGTAAGTTGAAGTTTGCATTATGGGCTGACATGGTAATTTGTAAGAGAGCAAAGGGTAGAAGTTCTTTACAATTGGTTTATGGTATGGATGTTTCTCTTCCAGTTAATCTTTGTTTGTCGATGTACAAATTATTGGAAGATTTAACTGTAGAGTTAGAAGCTTTACAGGGCTCATGGTAAGTTTCTTGACTATCATGAAGATTTTTGATTGAGGGGCCAGGCTAGGGAAGTTGGAAGTTGGTTATCTAGTGTTAAAGTGGGATTAGAGGAATGAAAAACCAGGAAGTCATCGGAAATTTGGTCCCTTGTGGTTGGTAGTTGGGACCATATCAAATTGACGAGTTGGCTAGTAAGAATACTTTTGATCTCATTGATTTGGATTAATGTTTTAAAACTCAGACTTGGCCTTAGAATTGGTTGATGCTCAACTTGGACTCAGATTGTCTGGGATTGATCTGATTTCAATGTTTCGGTTTTACGAAAAAAATACAAAAAATACTTAAATTTTAATGAAGAAATATATTTGTAAAGATTCCCAACCATGATTCCAATCCATTAAAGACAAAATATGCAAAGTCTTCTCATGTATATACCATGAAAGGGTGAATATATCAAAATGGCATCGAGTGCAATACATATCAACAACAAAATGCATAATCAATGAGGCTCTAAATGGCCTCTAGAGTCCAGAAAGCCTGCTACAAGCTACTGGTCTACTACATAATACATAGTACATATCATTGATCAACATGATAAATCATCAAACTCATCGGCAAGTCACCCAACCTAGGCAGATCCCAAGAGTGCTAACAAGGAAGTTATCTAAGTTAGGAAATTGACCAAGTATTGCAGGAGTTCAACAAGTCACTCCACCAAGAGGGAATGCAAAAGTGTCAATCAGAAGGTTGCCAAAATAGAAAATTTCAAAAAAGAGTGGAGAAATCGATCTTTTGAGGATATATCCTATATTCAAGCTCTGATGAACTCGAGAATTTAAGGGTAGAATCATGGCTTGATTCCACTCAAACAAGTCTTGACGAGATTTTGGTTTTGTTTCAAGATCTTTGTAGGTGGCATGTTTTATAGGGTTAGAAGCCAAATTCCATCCATGACCCAGATAAGCCAAAAATTGAAATGCAGGGACAGAGCAAGGAGATCATAACATAGAGAAGAAAATGGACCTTAGACCCAAAGTAGAAAAATTACTAAGGGTTTGACTTGGCCGAGTTAAGGCGTACTCAGTCGAGTTGTACTAGTTTGGTACTGAATCGACCAACCGAGTCAAAAGGAGGGTTGAGTCAATGCGGTTGGGGGTTGACTCGACCAAGCTCGAGTCAACTCAGATCGAGTTTGAATACATTGAGTTGGATGGAGAGTGGGAGGAGTTGCAAGTAAGTGGAAAAAAAGTTCAAGTGATTAGGATAGGCCAGTCTCTCCATTTTTAGGCTTTTAGGTAGGTTGTGTCATGTTCTGTTATTTTCCTTTCGCTTAGGTTGATAAGTTCAGTTCTTTCCTCTTGTGAACTTTTAGGGTTATTTCCTAGATTTTCTTCATGTTTTGGTGAGTTAGTTTTGGGTGCTAGTTTGAGTCATTAGGTTTTATGTTGGGATGGTGGTTCTTTCAAAGTTATTAAGTCTTGCCTTTGTTTTATGTTGAGTCAGAATAAAGTGTTCTGACACTATTTGGTTGCAAGGAGTTTTGAGTCTTATTTTGATATGTTTCCATTGTTTTATTTGATATCTGAGTAGCATGCTTTGGGATCCAAAAGCCTTTATCTTTGATCCCTATGTCGTGTCAGTCATGGTTAAAATTTTAGGTTAAAAGAGTTGAGTTAAACTTTGAGAGTCAGTGCTTTGGAGGCATGTCATATTTGTTACGTTATTTTTATCTTACGCTAATTTGCTTCGTGTTGGTTGGAAGGATTTTTCATTACTTTTCTTCCAATGGGTCTTTCCCCCATCGACTACGACACATTTTTCTCTAGGGGTGGATTTAGGCACCGAGTACCTTGGTCTCTACAAGCCTTATTGGTGGTCTACCTCGTATTCAACAAAGCTCTTTATTATCGAGTTTTCACTGAATGATTCCTTTCGGTGTTTGACTTCACATCGATTCCTATCAATGTGAACGAATGCGCTGAAGTCAAACACTGAAGGAATCATTTAGTCAAAAATCAATAATAAAAAGCTTTGTTGAATATATGGTAAATAAATGAATGATTCCTATCAATGTGAATGAATGAATTAAAGTCTCTCGATAGGATTGGTTCCTATCAATAGGAATGAATGAGCTGAAGTTGAACATTGAAAGGAATCATTTAGTGGAAACTCAATGACGAAAAGCTCTATTGAATGTGAGGTAGACCACCAATAAGGCTTGCAAACATCAAGGGACTCAATTGCTAAGCCCACTGCTAGAGTAAAATGTGTCGTCGTTGACGAGGGAAGATATGCTGGAAGGAAAGCAATGAAAAATCTTTCCAACCGACATGAAGCAAATATATGTAGGATAAAATTATAAGGTAACATATATGACATGACTCTAAAGCATAAACTCTCAGACTTTGACTCGACTCTTCTGACATAGACTTTTGACCATGATTGACACAACATAGGGATCAAAKATAAAGGCTTTTGGATCCCAAACCATGCAACTCTAATATGAAATAACTCAGTGGAAACATATTAGAATAGGATGCAAAACTCCYTGTGACCAAATAGTGTCAGGAGGACACTTTGTATTGACTTWACATAAAACAAAAACACGACTCAWTAACTTTGAAAGAATTGCCATCCCAAAATAAAACCTATTGACCTAAAACCACCACCCAAAATTGACTTGACAAAACATGAAGGAAAATTGGGAAATAAKCCAAAAAGTTTACAAGAGGAAAGAACTGAACCTATCAACCTAAGGAAAAGGGAAATAATAGAACATGATTCAACCTACCTAAAATCTCAAAAATGGAAAGACCAACCTATCCTAATCACTTGAACTTTTTTTTTTTCATTTATTGGCCACTCCTATTGCTCTCCATCCAAATCAACGAGATCAAAAGTATTCTTACTAGCCAACTTGTCAATTTGATATGATCTTGACTCCCAGCCACAAGGGATCGAATTTCCCATGATTTGTTGGTTTTTCATTTCTTCGATCCTATTTTAACACTAGATCACCAACCTCCTACTCTGTCAACCTGACCCCTTTATCAAAAGTCTTCTTGACACTTCCCTGATACTCAATGAACTTACTGTGAGCAAACCTGTAGTCTTCATCCAATTCTACCAATTGATTAATTTAGCTCTATAAAGCTTTTGACTTTGTAGTAAACCTCGTAATAATTTCTACATTGGCAAACTAAGGTTAACTAGAAGAGAAACATCCATACCATAAACCAATTGAAATTTTATTTTACTCATTGCTCTCTTACAAGTTATCTTATCAACCCATACTAAAAACTTTAACTTACTATCCCACACTTCTTATTTTTCCCAAGAACCTGCTTGATAATCCTAATTAAGTTCTTGTTACTTGATTTGCAAGCCCATTGCCTTTTAGATAATAATTTGAAGAATGCGATCAAACATTTTTATACTGTGCACACAAATTTAACAAGTCAAGATATTAGAAAGCTTTAGCATTATCAGTAGTAATCTTCAAAGGAACACCAAATTTAGAAATGATATTATTTTCAATAAATCTTATTATTACTTCCTTTATAACATTACATGTAGGAGTTGCCTCTACCCATCTGGTGAAATAGTCGGTAATTGTTAGAATTCATTTAAATCCATTGCTAGAGCTCTCACTCATCTATCCCATAAAATCCAAACTACATTGTTGAAAAGGTGCCTCAACAACAACGGGCTGAAGGGGCAAGGTTGCAACTTTTGCTTTCCTGCAAATATCTGACAAGACGCATAAGACCTAACATAAGCATGGGTCTTTGAAAAGAGAGTAGGCCAATGATAACCTGCTCTTGCGAAAGAAAACCATGTAAATTGAGAAAGAGATATAAGTCCTTTTTCTTTCTACAATAAATTTAAAAAATGAGAAAGTTAAGCTGGTTGTTTTTTGACATGAAACTAAAGAAAACAGACAAAAATAAACTAACTATATGATCTATATGCCTAAGAATGCACAAAAACCATGTAAAATTGTAAAAGTTTGTTTTGAATGATTTAGTAACCTAGAAGATTGACTGGGGCCTTTTATGGAGTTGAATAATAAATGAGAGAAAATGGGTAGGGAAAAGGAAAGTTATTTGATTCCTTCTACTCAATTTTTTATTAAGCATTCAATAAAAACTTGTAAGAAGTTTTTACACAAATGTAGAAGTTTAATTTTTTTATTTATCAAATTGTAGAAGTTCTTACACAATGAACACAAATATTAGTCACCAAGAATGTAAGTGATAGATCTTTATTACCAAGGGTTGTATGAAGAAAAAGTACTTGACAGGTAGGGACACACTAGTCACTCTCAAAGATCTTGGGGAAGCAAGGAGAGGAATAAAACACTAATAACCTTTCTCCATTGCTTGTTCAACGATTTATAGAGGAAAGAGTAGTTTAAGAATAAAAATGGATAAAAATAGAGATCCATTGGTTCAATTGCCTAAGATAGCAGTCCAAGAATACTCCAAGCATCTAGCTCCAAAGATGTACGGTGAATGACCCTCATGTAGCCTCCAAGAATTCACTTTCTTCCTAGAGTGCCCCAAATACATGTATAGAATACTCTCACTCCAATAATAGTTCCACAAAAGTGTTCCGCAAATGGCAAGTGTATAAAGGAATGAAGGAAAAATCAAAGGGTCAAATAGGGCAAAATTTTCCAGTTAAAAATAAGGGAAATTGCCTAGGAATAAACCCCCAGATGTATGGCATAAGAATAGCATATCACAAGGATAAAATAGAAAGACAGCTAGGTCACAAAATAGGAAGAAGTAATGAATGGTAAATATAGCAAAATCTCCCTCAAAAGAAGGTGCACTCTTCTAGGGTAAAAATAATATAGATGTCAACCACAAGAAGTGCCAAGAAAGCTCCTTCACAAGTGTCCCTTGAGGCTAGGAATAGTAACTTCTCACAAGTGAACAACTTCCAAAAATAGTAACTCACCTTTAACTCAAGTGAAGTGAAGAGTAAAAAATAGTAAGGAAGGCTCAAGTAGCATAAGCTGGTCTAGGCTAAAAATAGCAAGGAGAGCCACAAGGAGGTGTGAAGAAACTTCCTCAACTAGTGCGCCCTTAGTCAAGGTCAAAGGAAACCACAAGGGTGAATGCGCTTTAGATTACATAATAACAACAAGTATTCCTCATGTGGGGCCTACCTAGCACTAAGCACTCTCTATAAGCTACCAAAATGGATCTAGAGCTTGAAAAATCAAACTCCTCAGAATGGCTTGAAATTTGGCATCGATGTTGTATGCCATACTGGGCCCCCAAAAATATAACCACATTGCTAAAATTAAGATGCTAAAGATATATTAAAACTTACATGGTCTTGAAATTAGCGGAAATTCAAACCATGAACAAATCTCCATACTTGGTCCCCAAAAATGTAATATCTTGTCTTTAGGACCAAATTTATAAAATTATGTATCTTTTAATTTTTTTTTCTAAAAATAGAAACTTCTTTGATTTGCCTCCAATTCGAAACACATTGATTTTCAAGAGAGTGAATCTTGAAATCAATAAACTGAAAAGGCACTGATCTGACCACATCCTTTAGGAGTCTTCGATTTCCCATACCTGTTCTAAATGCTGCAATGAACCTGCAAGTATGGGACACTTGCTACCACTAGAAACCTCCCCAATTGATATGAGAGTATAATTATGATGTGTCCTCCAGATATACTTATATGAGCTACCTGCCCAAAATCCTGTCCAACCATCGACAACCCCTGAGAAATAAAAACCTGTGACCATGTGCCAAGTCTGAAAAGCACTCCCAAATTGTCAATGCAGAATGATGGACCAACCTTCCTGTCTATCCCGTAGTGTACCTACAAATCTTTGATAAGTGCCCAAAATTGATTTTGGTAAAATCTATTTTGGGTGCTAACAGACCTCGTAAGAGAATCAACACCTGGTTGGTATGGATGTTCTTCGTTGAGAAAGGATTAACAATTTCTACCAAGGTTATACATTCATGTATCCTTTAAACTTCAAAAGTTTTGTTTTGAATCTATGCTCATTTCCATGGTTTCACTATTACATGTTTGATTGTTGGAATCCAACATTTTTAGCAAGAATATTGTGTGAATATTTACAAAAAATATCCCTTTCTTCAATGGGTTGTTGAAATTATTTGTTGTAAACTGATATGGGGAGAGATAGAGCAAGATGGCAGAACGTGAATTCAAACTTCTTAGTGAGCAAAGAGGACACTAGACTTGCTCGGAAAATTGGATTTGTATTCTTAACTTTAAAAGAATGTACATAGAAGATGAGATCCTTACATATAGAAAAGAGCTCTTGTCATGATTACCGTGTGGTCTCTTCTGATGGTTCATTTGCATTGCATGCAAATTTGTACAAATAGGATTTGCCCCTCCAGTCTATCTAGTCCCTTAATTGTAGGGATGAGGTAGAATTAGTCACATGTCTATGCATACACTTGGAATATTCATAGTACATACAATATAGATACACTAAGGTATTCATTGTAAGCAATGGAAATAGATGTAGGATTTCAAATATAAACGATTTTCTAGGACACATTTAAAAAAGAGGAAAGAAATAGACAATGTTAGAGTGGTAATACTCAATAACATTTATGTTAGGAGTCATTGATATTTATGTCACTTTGTGTTCATGACTTGAGAGCAGTGTAATGATAAATGTGGAGGTTAGAGGGTTAAACTAAGTTGCAGGAAATGACCCACCAGGTGCCGTACCAGTACCCAGAATGTTGAAATGTGGCCGAAATGGCTTGGAAACTTTGACAGTCGTACTGTACGGCGTTTCCAAATCTGGAAACACCGTACAGTACAATTGAAAACATTTCCAAGCCATTTCAGCCCATACGACAATCGTTTCCGTGGAAATTTTTAGTTTTGTGGGCCCGTCCAAGTGACCAAGAGGGATGTGGGTCCCCTAGGTGGCCAAAAGACGCCTAATTTACCACTAATAAACATTTTAAATTTGTCCACATGCTCAGTTAACTATCATCACCATTTCACCCAACCTAGTAATTAATCGTAATATTAAATTCTTAAAGTAAAAGTGACATTCTCCTTTATCTTCCATTTTCATGCTTAACATTACCATTAATTGTTTTAGGATGTTTGAGAGTGGTTCCAACCTCGTTGGACTTCATATGGAGAAAGTAGAATTTTAGGTCCCATTCAAAATTCAACAGACTTAACAGTTTTTAGGATTTCACGATTGGCAGGATTGCAACGTTTCCATTGGATTCTGTGATGTATGAGGGTATGGAACTAGCATTTAATCAAGAGCACCAAGCCCTCTATGTAC
>ML788626.1:93509-117287 GCA_009831015.1 Picea engelmannii
ATCCTTGTTCTAATTGCCTTGAAGACTATCAACAATTTATTGGAGATAATGATCATGGATGATGAATAGAGATTTTCCAGACGGAAAACAGTTCAGAGCTCTTACTCCTCTTGTATCACTCTATGGTGTGAGTGACTTATCCAACATCATGTCTAATTACTCAGATGAAGTATGGTTTCGAGAGATGATGCAACTGATGGTGATGATGATGCTCATGATCTAGTCATGAAATAGTCTAGATGACTATATTGATCCTACCGGGTAAATGGTATGTTTTGTGCTCAAGTCCATTACTTGTAAATACCTCTCTAGCTAGGAGGGAGTGTTAATATTATGGTAGTTGTGGGAGGTATTTACCTCCACGTGTGAACCTGACGAGAATAGAAGACTTCGGGAAGCAAGAGAAACCCTAATGAGTTGGCTAATAACCCTAGAAGCCTTGTCGGCTCAAGAAGATAATTTATATTAATTTATTAGCCTCCAAGAGAAGAAGTCGACCAGAAATAATAATAATATACTGAACAGACACATATCCAGAAGGAGAAGTCGGCCCCAGCAAATCTGGCAGAACCAGTATAAATACAGGGTGCCAGTTCTCATTTGACAGCATCTCAGAATTGCAGTTCCCGTTTGGTGCGCACTGTAGCTCCAGTCTGGTGCGCACGTGTGGAGGAGGACTGCAGGTGCAGCTGCAGCAGCAGCTATTTTCAGTGTTGGCTTGCACTATATATTGGCGAGGGTTTGGACTATCTGATCTGCTTTTTGTGATGCGTTATCCTTGGGGAAAGGTGCACTACCCTTTGTTTGGCTATCTAGCCTAGGGTTTGCTTTCGGAGGAATTCTCAGTCAAGGTTCAGGTGCTCGGAGGGAGGCTTCAGCCTATGGTTGGGTGACGAGGGTATCGTCAATGGTAAAACGAGCAAAAAAAAGGACGAATTCAATCCAGTAGCAGGAAGACGAAGACAAGGGGCTAGGCGAATGGTCACTACGACTAATACGGAACCGCCCTCCAACAACCCTTTCAATGCCCTTCAACGGGTTCCAGAAAACATGGATGCTCCATAGATCCCTCCCACGACAGAGGTTCAGCAAGGCCAAGCAAAAGGGAAAGCGGTGGAAACCCATGTCATGGAGCAAACCTCTTCCATTCCAGCCTCCAATACTACAGATGCAGAACCCTTAGATCCAGAAGATGGACATACAGAAATTGACCTAGACGAGTAGGAATTAGCAGGAATAAACTTGGAACATCTGGAACTAGCCTATCAACACCAACAACTCTACACCATTCCTCCAGAGCAGTTACGTAAAGTCCACAAAGTCTTCCTCAACACTTCGGCAAGCTCCGCCGCTAGATCCAACTCAGGCTTGGGAATACAAGGGAATATATTGAAAGAGCAACACAAAACTCGGAAAGACGAAAAGAGAAGGGGAAGGAAATCCACTCAGAAGCTCATACAGGAGATCAAACACTTTATGGTTAACTCAAGTCAGATACATCTCATTTCTGATAGCTTTCCCCCTCTACCCTCCCCATCCTCATCATGAAGCTCATCTCTTGGAATATTAGGGGACTCAACGGTCATAGTAAGCAAAGGCTACTATGAGAGCGTATTATAGTGGAACAACCAGACATCATGTTGCTACAAGAAATAAAATGTGCAATGGAGGAAATGGATCAAGTTCTCTCTTGTTGTTAGAAACAAGGGAAAGGAATTTACACTAATGCAACAGGCTCAGCCGGAGGTCTAGCAATTCTCTGGAACCCAAGTTCAGTGATCGTGGAAAATTTCTTCACCACCAAGTGGTAAATCTCAACGACTTATAGGCTTAATGGATCCAATAAACCCGGTTACCTCACGGATATATATGGACCGACCACACCACGAGACAAAATTGTCTTCATTAGAAACCTCGAAGGACTTGCCACCCTTACCTCAGAAAGCAGATGGGTTCTTGGAGGTGATTTTAATATGATCTGCAATCTGGATGAGAAAAGAGGAGGCACATGCAGACTTGAGATGGAGTCAGTACACTTTCAAGCCTTAATCGACAAGTTAGGCCTCATTGATTTGGAAACACAAAATGGACTCTATACCTGGATGAACTGATAACCAGGATCCCAACATGTAGCTTGCCGCCTAGACTGCTTCCTCATCTCGTACTCCCTCTTGATGGATGGCACAGCCATAGAAGCTCACATCCTCAACACCACAGGATTGGATCATTGGACTATCCAACTATGGCTAGACATTCCATCCTCTCTAAGACGCAAGCCCTTCCGTTTTGAGTGGTTTTGGATCAACCACCTAGATTTCCAAGGAAGGGCCCACATATGGTGGAGGGAGTCATCCATTCAGCATGGCTCCGGGATGTACAAATTCCAGCAGAAACTTAAAAACTTCAATCTACGCCTTAAGATTTGGAACAAACAAAGCTTTGGAAATATCTTCGAGGCCCAACAACAACTAAATGAACAAATGAGGATCCTACATATCCAAATCAGAGATCAGGACATCACTGAGAAGCTTAGGATGCATGAAGCAATGATAAGTCAAAATTTGCAGGAAAGGTGAGCCCAAGAGGAGATCCTATGAAGACAAAAATCCAAAGTCCAATGGCTAAAGGAGGGCAACAGAAATACCAAATTCTTCCATGGGTCCACCATTAAGTGAAGACATGTCAATCACATCTCGCATCTGGTCACAGAAGAAGGGTACACTCTCCACTCTCACGAGGACCTTCAAACGGAGTTGGTCTCCTAGCACCAAGATCTCTTGTTTGAGCCTACGGGTGATAGATCTCAAGCAATATCTCAAATCATTCAGCACATACCTTCCACAATTACTGCAAAACAAAATGAAGCATTGATGAGGCCTATAACAATTGAGGAAGTGGATCCGGCACTTCACGACACTCCATAAGGAAAATCTCTTGGGTCAGACGACTTCACTTCAAAAAATTTCCACCACTTTTGGCCAATAGTAAGGGAGGAAGTGTGGGATATTATTGAGGACTCTAGGGGTTCGGGTCAGGTCCTTCCAACTCTCAATGCCACATTCCTCACCCTCATTCCGAAAGAAGAGCAAATCAATCACCCAAAACAGTTCGGGCCAATAGCTCTATGTAATGCAAACTACACACTACTAACAAAGGTGATTGCTCGGTGCCTCAAACCTCTCCTTCCCTTCATTATTTCACAAGAGCAGTCAGGGTACATGGAAGGAAGGAAAATCTTGGACAACATCATTATGGCACACAAAGTCATCCATTCTCTTCAGATGACCTGAACTCCAGGTATGCTACTAAAATTAGATCTTTCGAAGGCCTTTGACAAGCTAAGCTAGGATTACATGAATTATGTTCTCTTGGCCTTTGGTTTTACGTCCTCCTGGGTTGACTGGATTTCAAATCACACCTCATCTGCCTTCTTTTCTATCCTCAATAATGGACTTCCCTCTCGCCCCTTTTCACCCACCCGAGGGATACGACAAGGGGATCCCCTATCACCCTTCCTCTTCATAGTAATGGTAGAAGGCCTAAGCGGTTCTATTCAAGCTTCAATTGCAGACCATACCTTAGTCAGGTTATGCTTGCATGGAATTGATCCTCCAGTCTCCCACAATCAATTTGTTGATGATACCTTAATGATGGGATCCCCCACGGTCCAAGAGGCCCAAAAAATCCTCTCTCTACTTCAAACCTTCTGCAACGCCTCAGGAATGGATATCAACAAGGAAAAATCTCAGATATTCTTCTTTAATACCTCGATCTCGGTCCAACTTCACATAACAATAATCTTGGGTTTCACATGAAGCTCCCTTCCATCCAAATATCTGGGTATTCCCCTCATCGACAAGGCCCTGAGAAACAGCTCCTGGGAAGGCCATCTCACCTCTTTCACGAAAAGGTTGGCCTCTTGGACCTTTCGTGTACTCAATCTCCCAAGTCGCCTTATCCTCCTCAAGTTTGTCTTGCAAGCCCTGCCTATCTACACCTTCTCAGCCTTGGCTGCTCTAAGCTTCATTCTCAATGCTACCATAACCCTGCAAAGAAATTTTCTATGGCAGGGGGAAAAGACTGGGAAAAAACTGGCATTGATCAGTTGGGAAAATCTTTTCAAACCCAAATCTCAAGGTGACTTAGGGCTAAGAGATCTGATAACTCTGAATAAGGTATTGAGCGCCAAAATATGGTGGAGATGGCTCAAGAGAGCTCAATCTCTTTGGGCCAACTTGTGGAGGATAAAATATATGCCCAACAACGCTGAAAAGAACCTAATCAGATGGAACGAGGATACTCTCGGGTCCTTGTTATGGACGATAGCCAAGCATAATCATCTTTTAGTGGTCAATCACGCCTTCTAGGAAATTCGAAATGAAAGAACAACTTCCTTCTGGAATGACTCGTGGCAGCAGCTGCCTGCTCTGGCGCAAGATTCCTTGGCTGACACCTTCCTCGTCCTAGCTACCCAAGCACGACTAACATTAGTCGTAGACTATTGGAAGGAGAATACCCCAGGCGACACTGGAAATCCACTAGAGGGGACCTCCATATTGCAGAGCACATGGATCTACAACCCTGGTACAATCTGACCAATGCTAAGAAAATTCAAATCTCACACAGAGAGGACATCTTACGATGGGGACATTCTTCACGAGGCATCTTCAACATCCATGAAGCTTACGCCATCAAGATGGACCACAACCACAATCCCCATGAGAAGGTCTGGACAAAAATCTAGTCAAACAAGCATTGACCCAAAGTCAACACCTTCCTTTGGCTGGTAGCTCATGACAACATTCTCACTTGGGACAATCTCGTGAAGCGAGGATTCACAGGGCCTTCCATATGTCTGCTCTGCTTGAAGGAAGCATAAACCCAAAATCACTTGCTCAATCTATGCTCCTACAACTCCTTAGTATGGGATCAATGCACTACAGTCATGCGCATGACAGATCGCAAGCGAGAGGGCCTCAAAACAACCATCGAAGAATGGCAGGATGCAACTTTCCAATCACCCATTTTGAATCGCATCTACCAGCTTCTCCCTGAGTTCATCCTTTGGTAACTTTGGAAAGAGAGAAATAGGAGAATCTTTCGAACTACTCAAAGGGATTGGAAACTCATCTGGACCTAAATCTGCAGCAACACCAGAGAAACCGTCAGTCTGCAACAGTGGAAAGAAGTGGATTTGATATGTCTTGCACAAGAACAGGGCATCCTGGACAGCTGGAAGGTCACTTTAACTCTGTCTTCCTCTAATTCTCCCCAACGCTCCAAATTCAAGGGTAGCCCCTCTCTTTGGTCTCCTCCGCCTAAAGAATTTATCAAGTTAAATTTCGATGGGGCATCTAAAGGAAATCCAAGGGCAGCATGCTTTGGTGTGGTCTTCCGCAACAGACAGGGGAACATTTTGCTTGTCTTAGCGGGCAACATGGGTCATACCACAAACAACGCGTCAAAGCTATAGGGTCTTACAAAAGGTCTTCAAAACGCTCTAGCTCACGAATACCACCAACTGATTGTGGAAGGGGACTCCCAAGTTATTCTCAACCTCTTTGGGAAAATTTTGAATGGAGCACACCCAGACAAAATCTCGCCCTGCTAGCATCTCTCCTCCGGGCTCAGGACCATTGTGACTGTCATTCGACCTCACCAAGGTCTCATCCCTTTGCATGTGAGACAAAAATCCAACCAGATTGCAGATGATTTAGCCAACATTGGAGTTGCCTTGGAGGGATCTGACCTTCTTTGGATGGCCTCCACCCACCAGGTGCATCCAACCCTCCAGAGATGCATGGATAGGGCTCTTTCTATAGACAACCCCTCAGATGGGGTGTTAGTGAGAAATAGGTGTCACGAGGGAGGGGACGATGCCTTCTAGCGCAGTACGAGCTATGTGACTGGCGCATGCCCCTCTCCTCCTCCCACAGCATGAACTTAAACCAGCTTCACTCATACCAGAGCACCATTAACACTCCAAGTGCGCTCTGCTCTGCCTTCTCATCCGATCAATGGAATCGCCATTATTGTGGTCACCTCTGCGCGTGTGCGTCCTCCCTCTCCAACGATATTCATACCATGGAGCTCACATGCAAATTCTTCATCCTTATCTCTTCTCCCTAGAACTATCCCGCGGTCTGCATCCTCCACTGGTACTCACCTGCTACATTTGCCATTTTCTTGTGCCTTCTCACCTTTGCCCCGCTTAAGCCATGCCTAAAATGTGAGGAAAATCCAAGCTCGGCTCGGCATGGTACCAAAAATGGTCGCACATGGCAATTTGACCTCATCCTACTCCCCACCCTCACACAACTCGTCGCCCTCCTCCTCTAGTCATTCCACTCAGAGCCACAGTGGCCTCTCACCTCTTTCCTCGCCCTAGGCTTTCCGAGTAGAGTGGTTCGACCTCTTGGGGAATTCACTGGGATTTTCCCCAGGGCCATTGCTAGACTTGGCCTCGTCCTCACAACCTTCCTTGGTCGTCCCACCCAATTCACCCGAGAATTTAGCTCCTACACCACCGCCAGTGCACTCACCACCAGTCCAGTCTCCACACGAGGATACCTCTGTCCACCGGAAGAAGCCTCCGGTATAGCCCGACTCCTACTCAGATAGCGCTACCTGTGCAAAATTCCAAGATGGCCTTGCAATTCTGCAAGACTTGGTGTTCGAGGTTCGCAAGGAGGTGGATGACCTGCGGTTTCGACTAGAGGTCATGGACAGGAAGGGTTCACAAATTTTGCAGTTGCTTTCCTCTCTTGATGGCTCTCGACACACCACAAAACATGCACCTACTGCACCAGCGGACTCAGCGGTGATATTGGTTTCGTCTCTCCAATTCTCCCTAGTGGACGACGTGGCAACAGGCTCAACTCCAGCTCTCTAGGCACCCACCTTGGATACGGTGGCATGCAACATGTCGACTGCATGAGCTTCGACATTTGCACAGGTGTCAGACTACATGACCTGTTGTTCATTATGTTTATATTTTTCCACCCGTCTTTTCGGTTAAATTTTGTTTTGATTGTCTTATGTCTGTCTTAGAGGGTCTAGAAGCCTAGGCGATTCTGCTCCAGCTGGTCAATTTTGTTATCTGAATTGTTATCTGAACTGATGGTTTTGATTTGGGAGGTTGGCTGAATTGGTTTCCCCGAGGGGCAATTCAGTAACTATAGTCCTCGAACAGTCATGGAGATACTGTAATTTTTGGCGCTGAAAGGCTTTTTATATATATACTTACTTACAAACAAACAAACAAAAATTCAAAAGCTAAAAAATAAAATCATCAAAGTTTTAAAAACTTAAAAATAAATAAAAAATAAATATTTAAACTATATTTAAAAATTAAAACAATGGGGTGGGGAGCATCACCCCTCCCCACCACCGGCTACCACACATTCGGTGCAGGGCTGTGTGGGAACCCGTGGTGGGGAGGGGGGGTGATGCGCAACACCGCCTTTTCCCATCCCATTATTTAAAATTTTAAATATATTTTAACATTTAATTTGTTTTTTTTTCTGTTTTTTTTTTAATCAAATATATTTTTAATCTTTAGTTTGTTTAATTTTTTATTTATTTTTAAATTTTTAAATTTAAATTTAAATTTATTTTTGTTTAATTTTTAAAAAATTTTAAGTTTTTCACCCGCATCGGGTGTTAGGGATGCTCGCTAGACATAGGCGGGACACTTCTCCTCCTCCCCACGTGGCGATTCATGACGAGGACAACTTCCCTCCATCCTCGTCCACCACCTCCAACACTCATGCGTCTTAATGTCTCCTCTAGCTATCATGCCTCAACACATGTTCCTTGTTATGAATCTCTCTCATCTTCCCATTGTTGATGTGTTGGAAGCTTCAGAAGGTATTAACCTCCATGTGTAACCTATGACTTAAAATAAATTATTCCAGAAGCAAGTGAACCATTAAACATATGTTTGGAAACCCTAAAAGAAAAGTCGGCCTAGCAGAATAAATAATGTTAGAATATTACCAGAAAGATAAACATAAAATATAATTACCTGAAAGTCAGGTTGGCCCAACCAGAAAAGTCACTGGATAGATTAATATAAATAGAGGATGTTTTGGCTCATTTGTACACGTCTTGTGGAGAGGTATAGTTGCAACTGCAACTGCAGCTGCAAGGAGGAACAAGGGTGTATGATCATCTCTTGGTCTTGGTCTCTTTCTTGGTGATTCTCTTGGTGACATTCTTGGTGATTCTCTTGAGGAAATTCTTGGTGATTCTCTTGGTGATACTCTTGGTGATATTGTTGCTAAGTATGGTGCAAGTATGAGAGAGTAGTTGCTTGCTAAGTATGGTGCAAGTATGAGAGAGTAGTTGGTGACTCTCTCTCTTGTACACTACCCTCGGAGAAGGAGCCCTCTACTTGTCTTGAGTTGTTGTTGCAGTTAGCAGCTAGGTTTTATCTGTTGGTTCTAGATTATTCTTGCCTGAATTATTCTAAGTAAATTTTGGTGTGCTCGGGGGTGGCATATGTGAATGTCGATGGTTGGGTGACAATGATGTAACATTGTCTATGGTTAAACGAGTATACCGAAATTTCAACATGGTATCCGAGCAGGTTTCTTTCATAACAGTCTAACCGCTAAAAGGAAGATCCTTAGTTTCCCCCATTGTCAAACTCATTGAGCACTTACTAAACCCAGTAAGAAGATTGCCTAAGTAGGGCACATATCTTCCCCAGATCAAATCTGCTTATTTATGAAGTTGAGAAATTAGCGTTTCCTCACAAATTCCTAGGTTTGCAGTGCTAATTCCTTCGTGCTAGCTGCAGTACCAGTTCCAGTGAAATTTTTTGTGAAGTATTGGGACTAACTTTTAGTTGTCCTAGTGTACGTTACCCTAGCGCATCTCGAGCTATCTTCTGATTACCAGTTGGAGCACCTTGAAATTTTTGGGTTCGTCATTGCTTGTCACTGTTGTCAGATGGTGCCACCGTTGCCAGAGGTATGTACTTGTATATGTTTAAACCGTATCATTATCTTAAGGGTATTTGCAGGAGAAGGGATCTCAAATATAGCAAATTCAGGGGGAACAACACACTCCAGGTTGATTATTTAGATATGCCTCTAGTTTTTATGACATTATTGTGATCTTATGAACATCTAGTTATATTTTGATCTATTGAAGTTATGATTATCACAATAACCTCTGTTCAAAGTTAAAGTGGTGATTATCATAGTAACCTTTGTTCAGAGTGAAAGTTATGAACTGACTCTAGTCAAAGTATTATATTGATTAAGGTTGATATTTTCGAGTTTATTTGCATTATATTTCCTAACTAAGAATTTTGTCAGGAAAGCTTATTGTCTTAAGTACATGGGACATGTTGGAGAGAATAATTGTCATCTTAAGTGAAGAAGAATCGAAATAAAAGCAACAACACTCATTCTTGAATATAAGACTCCAGGTTCCAGGGTTGATAGATAAAATTAATAAGTCTCCAATTGCACATATCAAATTCAATAAGTAATACATTACTAGTTGTGACAACAAACCTTGAAAGGTTCTATTGCTGCTAGATACAATGAATACTTGGTAGGATGTGAGTACTATTGATATAAATGCTTATTGTACTTGATCGCAAGATGAATTAACTTCTCCTCTAGGAGATACTTCTTGTTTTTCTTCCAGGCAAGCGACCTCGGTAATAATATGATGATTACCATGAGATTGTCTTTTATTCTTGTTGACATAGATATGTTCTCATAAAAATGCTACTATACTTTTTGCTCTTGTTGCTATTGTCTTAGGCAGGTTATTTTATAAATTCCATGGAAGTTACCATGGAGGAATGATTGATCACAACACTAGAAGAGTGTTGTTCCTATTGCTTAATATTGTACTTTTATTTTGGCTCTTGTTCTGGGTAGGTCACAAGCAATAGCTCTGAGAAGGAGATACTGTGATTATTGTTCTCGTTCTTGTTTTTATTATTATAAGAGTATTATTCGTGTCCACTATTTTCCCTTTGTTGTACTTGTTCCAGGTAGGTCACAGGTGAGAACTCTGAGGGAAGTTATAGTGACGATTGCAGGAGACATCATACTAGATGGTCTCTAGTTTGAGACATCTAGCAGAATAAATAATATTAGAATATTATCTTCCAAAAATACAAGTCGGCTCCACAGAAAAAAGATAAACATAAAATATAATTACCAGAAATTCAGGTCGGCCCAGCCAGAAAAGTCATTGGACAGATTAATATAAATAGAGGACATTTTAGCCCATTTGTAAACCTAGTTAGAGTGCAAGTCTTGTGGAGAGATGCAATTGCAACTGGAAGGAGGAATAAGGGTGCATGGTCATCTCTTGGTCTTGGTCTCTTTGTTGGTGATTCTCTTGGTATCATTCTTGGTGATTCTCTTGGTGACATTCTTGGTAATACTCTTGGTGATATTCTTGTTAAGTATGGTGCAAGTCTAAGAGAGTAGTGCAGCTACAACTGCTACAATTGTGTAATGGTGCTTGTTCTATAGATATGGATACCCTCTCTCTTGTGCGCTACCCTTGGAGAAGGAGCGCTCTACTTCTCTCGAGTTGTTGTTGCAGTTAGCAACTATGGTTTATCTGTTGGTTTTGGAGTAGGCTTGTTGGAATTGTTCTAAGTAAAGGTTACTGTGCTCGGGGGTCGCATATGTGAATGTCTATGGTTGGGTGACAATGATGTGACATTGTCTATGGTTAAACGAGCAGACCAAAATTTCAACACCCATCACCTTCGTCCTCGGATATCAAATTTGGTACAAGATGGCTCGCCTAGTTATGATGAATTTCCTTCTGCATATAGTGGTGGATATGACCTATATTATTGGCCTTAATGACAATTCTTGCACTCATATCCTCTCATCCTTGGTTGCCTCATCCTTGGTTTCCTTCCCTCTGTTTTTATCCCCCTCTCATCCTCCTATTATTTCAAAGATTCGCCAGCTCCATTCTCCACTTCTCGTTCTGGAGGTCGCTCCAACTCCCCCCACTTCTTCGTTCTACGCATATCCCCTTATGTGTTCCAGCTATGGCTCATGACAGATCCTCTTGTCGCACCCATAGAAACTCCTCCACTCGCTCTCACACCTGCTCTGGCTCTAGGCTCATAGATGATGTAGAAAGCACTGTTGAGTCAAGTACCCCACCCTCACTCCCTTGGGCATCCAAGTTGAGATTGAGGGAGAAAAATTTGATGTGCGGGTACTGAGAAAATTCATTCCCGATGAGGAGGTATCCCAGACTACCAACCCTTGGGTTCCTTATACGGGCACCATCTGGGGGCGACTCTCTCATTACTTAAAGACAATCGACATGTACTGGCATTTAAAAACTCTCATGGGTTGCATTCTTCTGGATCACCATGAGGCTTGACAAGAGGTTCTCATGCAGTTGGACGATGTGCAACTCCAGGTGAAGCTGATTGACCACAAATTGAACCTGTTCGCAGACAAGGTTGCTGGTATGGATTTGAAGAATCTTGAATATGCTCAGCCTCAGGTCTCGACAACAAAGGGCCACCAAATTCAATATGTGTTTATGTCTCTTTGCATCTGAATTTTGGGGATTATGATGAGAGGCATGGGCATCACACCCGACCTGACTACAACATAATGATCTAGGTTCACGATTCTCTGGTTTTATTTTTTGTGGTTTATATTAAGAGGTATGGGGATTACCCCCCTACCTCATTTTAGCAGAATAGATACTAGGATGCATAACAATAATGATATGAGATATACTTTCAGTTTGTATCTAAGACAATTAGCTATCTTTCATAGACAGAGCTCGCATACGTCATTTTAGTAGAATAGATACTAGGATGCATAACAATAGTGATAGGAGGGATAGTTTCAGTTTGTATCTCAGACAATTAGCTATCTTTCATAGACATAGCTCTCATACTATATTGGACAAGTTATTGTTTGTGGTTGGTCTGGTTTCCCTGTGGGCAGGCCATCAACAAAACCTATGTTTTATATTTCAATGGAAATATAATGACTCTGGATTATTTACAAAAAACAAAAAAAAATAAGTTTTTAAAACTATGGTTTTTTTTTTAATTATTTCTTTAGTTTGATTTTATAGTTTATTTTTATAATTTTGTTTTTTAGTTTTTTATTTTTATTTTTAAGTTTGTGTTTTGGCTCGTGTTTTTTTTTTTTTGTTTTTTCACTCTTTTTTTTATTTATTTATTCTTAAATTTCCTTTTTGTTTTTGTTTTTTCTTTATTTAAAAAAAAAATCGTTTTTTGAAAAAATTGGATATTTTTTCATTTTTAATGATTTTTTTTTTCATTTTGAACGAAAAAAATGGATTAATTTTTTCGATTTATTTTTTTGATGTAATTTTTTTCCTTCGAAAAAAAATCGTAACTTTTATTTCACTAAAGAAAGAATTACATTCCATAGGCACCTAGGGCACATAGAAATTCTTTTTAATGTAAATTTTATTAAAAATAATAATTAATTAATTTTCACCTAACACCACTTTTGATTTAAGTGTCGATTTCAAGGTTTTTTTTGGCAATTGTATTTGTTGTCGAGGCCACAATTCTAATACAGTCATAGTTTAAAATCCGAAAATAAAGTTGGTCCTACTAATAACATCACTTTTCGATTCGAGGGTCAATTTTAAGGTTTTCTCATCTTGTCAAGCCCGCAATTTCAAAGAAGTCACAATTTTATCCACCTCCCAAAAAAATGGTGCCACCAATAGCACCACTTTTTTATTCTAGTGTTGATTTTTGGTGTTTTTTACGCAAAAATATGGCTTTTTTTTGCCAGAGTTTTGGTTTTGAGGTCATGGTTCTTGTTAAGTCGGTAACTATGTGCCAAGATGTAATAGGAAAAGCCTCAAACACAACCAAGAGACATTGTCATATGCCTTTGAGAGATCAAGGTTGATTATTGTTGTTGACATGCGAGATAATTTTATAGAATGTAACCCCTCTTGTGTTGTGTTGATAGCCTCGTGAATTTGTCTCCCTTGGAGAAAACCAAACTATTTTGCATAAATGTAATTAGAGATAATTGGCTTTAGTCAAATTGCTTTTACTTTTGCAATTATCATGTACAAACAATTGCACAAGGAAATAGGTCGAAACCCATCAAAGGACTATGGGCAACCCTACTTTGCGATCAATGCGATGAAGGTGGCATTTAAACTATTTTCCATTCTTCCAGAAGTTATTACCTCCTCCATCACTCTCAACAGATCATCACCCAATAACTCAAAGAATTCTAAATATAAATCCACCGACGATACATTAGGTCCAAGGCTCTTGTCGTTTCTAAATGACTGTAGAATCGCAACAAGTTCCTCCTTATTCACAAGTTTGTACAAGTCCTCATTAACCATCCTTGGAAAGTATGAAATAACTTTTAATTTTCATCCAAATTCACCCTCTCTGGTTCCTTAAACAACCCTTCGAAATGATTCGCCCCCAGTTCTGCCAAGCCTTTAAAACCTTTGATCATCCTTCCACCCTGATCTTACAGCTCCCATGTAGTATTGACCTTTTGTCAGTGATTGGAAAAGGAGTAAAAAAACTTAGTATTATTATCCCCCAATTCGATCCAAGTAGCTCAACTCTCAATGCGTCAGTCTTCCTCTACCTCGTTAATAATTTTGCCCGCTTTGCTTCAAGCTCCTTCAATCTAACTATTAGATCCTTGTAGGAGCTTCTTCACCAATCCTTGTTATCAACTCCTCCACATCTGTTTCCACTTATTCCAACTTGAATCCTTGAGTTCGATGTGTTCCCCCCACCAAAGTTGCTACTTCCTTCTTCACATTTTTTAAATCCAGTACAAATTGTTCACCTGCAGAAAGGTCCAATTTGGGGTCAAAGGCCTTCAAATTCTCCTTTACCAGCTTGATAAAAGCCTCCTCCTTCACCCTCTATAGATTAAACTTGAAAGGAGTATCGGGCTTGGCCTCATTAATATCAAGATTGAGGAATTAGGGAAACAATTTGAGCTTATTTTCGAATCAATCCAGGATCTATATTGGAGCACCTTCAACAATAAAGAGTTATGTACAACAAATATGTCCAACATTTTGAATACCCTTGCCATCCCATTTCAGTTGTTACTCCATGTAAGATTAAGTTTAATTGGCGCCACATCAACAAGACCACAAGCTTCCAATATATTGAAAATGAATTCTGTAAGACAATCAAACCTCGTACTGTCCCCCCAAACTTATCTCCCATTCAAGGTAAAATCTAGGTCCCCCCCACAATAAGGTTATCATCCTTGAACCAATGAAAAATGAAAACCTTGTCCCAATACTATTGTCTTTCTTCATACAACCCATAAATGTTTACCACTGTAAATTCCAGCCCCAAACTTTTACTATGAACTTCAGTACACAAACTCGAGGCAAAGGCATAGGAATTCACCAAAGTAATATTATGGTTCCACCCACTTAAAAAACCCTTAAACAAAACATTAGAATCAACAAAAAGAAAATCGCAACTACACAAAATTTTCCTCAACTCAACAATAATTGTATCCCCCCTCCCCATAGACTCTTGAATCAATACCTCATCAGGTATATTGAGCTCGACCAGTCTCTTTAGGGACAAATTTTTTGCTTGACCCCCCAACCCTCGAATATTCAAAGAAAGAATATTCATGGAGGAACCGGGGAGGGGCCTCGGCGTGCTCTAAGGGCCCCAATAATTCATTTTTGTCTTCCCTTATTAATTTCAAATATATCTTTCTCTTGCACACGTTTAAAGGTAGACTTCCTACCCACCGAAGTATGACCCAACTCCTTCAATGAGTCCAACCCCAAACCCCCCAACTGAGAATGATCCATAGTGGGGGAGGACCTTTCGAGGCCGCAATTGATAGTGACCCCCCTCTAGAAAGAGAAGAAGAGGAATCCGATACAAGATCCAAATGAGGGTTATTCCCAATAAAGGAGGAGTTTGTATCCCTTAAGAGGTCCACCGAGGCCACAGGAAGATCAAAGGACATGGGTCAGAGAGGAGACTCGATTGGGGTCGAAGAGAGGGGGGCTTGATCACTTTCCCCCTTAACTAATCCCAAAGAACATTGCAAATTCCTCCCAAAATTCCCATAAATATCCATAGAAATTGATGGGGACAAAGGAACACATGATTCATTCGTGTTGCTTGGAATTTGACGCATGCTAGGTCATGAACCTTTGGTGAGTGGGATAGACAAGTCTCCAATCAAAATATGTCGAAAAGCTTGTTGATATTATGGTAGTTGTGGGAGGTATTAACCTCCATGTGTAACCGTTGACTAGAATATAATGTTTTAGAAGCAAGAGAAACCCTCAAGAGATGTGTGAAAACCCTAGAAGACATGTCGGCTCAACATATATATAATATTAAGGTATTATCCTCCAGGAAGACAAGTCGGCTTCACAGGAAAAAGATAAACATAAAATATAATTACCAGAAAGTCAGGTCGACTCAGCGAGAAAAGTCACTTGACAAATTAATATAAATAGAGGCGTCTTGGCTCATTTATTCACTCACTCACTCTCACACAGGAAACCGAAAATAATGTGCAAGTTTGGAGGAGTACCAACAACTGTAGTTGTACGGTTTTCTCTTGTTTAGTCTTTTTGGTACTTTATCTTGTGCGCTACCCTTGGAGAAGGTGCACTCTATTGGTCATCTGTTAGTTCTGGTGTGGCTTCCCATAATCATTCTTTCTCTCAAAGGTTAAGGTTGTCGGGGGTGGCTTTTGTCCCTATGGATGGGTGACAATGGTGTATCATTGTTTGTGGTGAAATGAGCACATATACATTATTCTAACAGGTTATGGGCCCACACTACCTTCAGAACAGTCTAACCACTGGAAGGTGGATCGAGAGTTCCTTGTCAAGCTCGTTGTAGCACCAGTTGCAGTTGCAACTAGGGTTTCTGATTTTGCAGCTGGAGTAAACCCTAAACCTAAATTCTTGGGCACTTTCAGTGAAGCATTGAACCTAATTTTTGGGTATTCTAGTGCACCCTAGCCTAGCACACCCTTTGGTGCCCTCAGCCAACAAAAATGTCAAGTTTGGGTTTTTGGGTCAAAGTTAAAGGTTGACTGGTCAACGTCAAAGGTTGATTGGTCAAAGTCAAAGGTTGGCTTTTGGTGAAAATTGATTTTTGTGGTCAAAGTTGAAATTTTAGGGTTTCTAGCTTATTCTAATCATTGAACCTCTTTGATTCAGTTTCTAACCTCTTCTTGTCAAGATGGTGTCTAGTTTCAGATTATAAGACAAGTTGAACAATACTACAAATTTCAAAGGTATGCACTTGTATATTCTTTTCAAGTTATATCATCCAACAAAGCATGAGTGTATTTGTAGGGGATGTACAAGAGACCTTGTCCAAGCAATGATTTTGAATTCAGTACATTCAAAAGAACAAGCGCACCCTCCCTAGCAGTGAAGACTCCAGGTTTAATTATTTAAAAATCGATAAGTCTCTAGTTGTTATGGCATTATTATGATCTTATGTTGCATCTTGATCTATTGAAGTTATGATCATTATACTAACCCCTTAATACTAGAGATACACTTGTTGATCTCCTCTCTAGGAGATATTCTTGTTCCTATGTAAATGCTTACTGTTTACGAGATGAAGTTGATCTCCTTTAGGAGATGTTCTTGGTTATTGACCTAGACTCCCGGAAAGATATCTTCCATGGAGGATACCATGGAGATTTTGTTGTTCTTGTTTCTTGTTTTGGGCAGGTTATAAGAGATAAATTTGAGAGGGAGTCAGTGATCAAGAAGAAGCCCACATAGTTTCATGACACTTTGCAGAATGCAAAGGGGCATGCAACAAACAAAAGCATGGTCTGAGGATTCTCTCGAATAGAGGGAGTTGATTTCAGAGTTTGAGATGAACGATCTTGGATGGATATATTGGGATTGGAAGCGTGGTTGGCACCAGATGAGATCTTCGATGAGGTTACTAAAGAGGTTTAGCATGATGGACAGAAATTCCATGGCCACACTTATGACGAAACATTTAAGGAAGTTGTGTGACGGGATAGACATTTTCCTTACAGAGAGAACCTTGTGCCAGTATATGGTTGAGCCATGATCGTATTATTGGGTTACAACACAACATGCATGTACCTATGTTCTATAGATAGATATGATTGATCTTCGATGACGAAGTATGGTTGTCAGGATATACATTTTTGGGATTGGAAGTGCAAAAGACAGATCTAGCACCTGGGGTGCTACTTCAGCTTGGGATCAAGCAGGATTTCCAGACGAGCAGGGAAGAAGATATCTATAGCACTCAATCATATATCATAGTCAGTGATGCATGATATAAATCAGGGTGTCTTTTCAAAGGATCTTGCAGAAGTTCATCATATACATGGTGCAAGAAGGAGCAGTGAGGCTCCATTACATATCCACAAAGGAGCAAATAAATGACATTTGAACTACGCCTCTGTCTGGGACAAGCTTGGTACGAATGCAAATGTTTCCCTAGGGGAGTATTGATGATTGCAACATCGTGCCTATATTCCAATATTGATCAAACATACTTGATCATGTGGGAATAGGCCCAGATGTAATCTTCGACGGACTAAAGATTCAAGATACGGCTAGATCTCCTATGTGTGAATTGTATCGGGCCTTGAAACTCTCACAAGTAGGTGAGTAGTTAACTCATGAGTAGGTGAGTAGCCTCGATAAGCATTGGGTCAACTCTATCTCCACGGGAACTGGGCTACAGACCAGGGGAGATAGGGAACATCTACATCCGAAGTAGATGTGCCCCGACGTAGTCTTCGACGGACTAAAGACTTCAGGTTCTTGAGGTGAAATTCCATGTGTCCGATAACATCGAGATGAATGCATTCACGGAGTGATCCTATGAGAGGATCACCATGAGGTGTTTGTGGCTCAGATGTGGTCATGATTCTTGTCATGGGACAAGAATTACCCGAGGTGTTAGACACATGGTGGTGGAGATGGATCATCAATATAACTAAATGAGGTTCATGGATATTGTGATATTGTCTAGGATAGAAGAATACCAAGAACAGGTACGACGATATGTTTTCATGATTGCTACGAGATGATTGCTACGAGGTGTCAGGTAGGCTCAGCCAGAAAAGTCACTGGACAGATTGATATAAATAGAGGACGTCTTGGCTCATTTGTTCACTCACTCACTCTCACTCAGGAAACTAGAAACAATGCGCGAGTTTGGAGGAGGAGCAACAACAACTACAGTTGTAGAATTTTCTCTTGTTCAATCTTTCCGGTACTTTCTCTTGTGCGCTACCCTTGGAGAAGGTGTGCTTTCTTGGTCTTCTGTTGGTTCTGGTGTGGCTTCCTAGAATCATTCTTTTTGTTAAAGGTTAAGGTGCTCGGGGGTGGCTTTTGTGCCTATGGATGGGTGACAATGGTGTAGCATTGTCTATGGTGAAACGAGCACATCTACATTATTCTAACAAAGCTGTGGTGTATCATTTTCTCGAGCCCCTTCTAACCGAGGTAGACCAGTACCTTTGGCAGCGAGAGAGTATCTGAGAAGGGTATCGAGACAACGGGAACATTACCCCTTCTTCCTCTAGACTTTTCTAACCATTGTATAATAGTTTAAACCTATCAGTGTGTTTTATGTATAAAAAATGCACTAGTACTTTCAATATATTTAAACTGCACTTGTGGACAATAAATATGTATGCATTGATGCACCATGTTATTTTAAATGCATCGCCAAGAAATAAAAACCACTATGGCTTTTGACTGCCCATAATTTTTAGTTATATTGAGCATTTGTTAAATACTCCTCTAAAACCTTCATTGTTAATACAAGAGGTTTTCATAGAGTGTTTTTTGAAAATTTTGCCAAATATTCTAACACTAAAAACCTTTGCTATAACATTTGCTATGTGGTGTTTTCCTTACATCATGATTGCAATCCAAGCAGTTGCATAATATGACACCACATAGCTCGTAGTTGTGCTTCAAGCTTTGGGAAATCATGATTGCACTCCAAATGATTGTGCAATCATGCCACCCATAGGTGGTCCAGGGCATCATGATTGCGCTCCAAGCTCCAGGGTGTCATGGTTGTGATCCAATCGATTGTGCAATCATGATGCCATAGAGCTTGGGGTGCAATCATGATTCCATAGTGCTTGGAGTGCAATCATGATACCTTAGAAATTAGAGCACAATCATGATGGCCTACAACACCATTGAGGTGTCATGATTGCGTAATCATTTGGAGTGCAATCATGATGTCCAAGAACTTGGAGTGTAATCTCGATGGATTATAAAGACTTTGTAATCATGATGCCCTAGAGCATGTTCGTACTTCCATCATAATACATAAGCTTGTGGAAAGGGCAATATGAACATGCTCTAGGGCATCGTGATTGTGCTTTAAGCATGCTCTCGGGGGCCTTGCCAATCTCTATGCGCGTAGGCTATTTGTCACAACTAATCCGTAATCGAGGGACTGTGAGTCCACTCAATTCACCAACACAAATGACTATTGCGGAATAAGTTTGTTTTTTGTTTTTAATGACCAACTCCAGTGGCAAATTCAATGAAGTAGAATTATGTTGCCCCTCCAAAGACCGTGCAACATTTAAAATAATTTACCTTCCACTCAACAATAGGCTAGGTTAATTATTGATCAAGCATTAAAATGGAATCATAACTCGATGAATAACTCACTAACTAATCACAATAGAATACCCAACAAATTGCAAAGGAAAAACACACATATGAGACAATGTTTTACTCTGGAAACCCAACATTCACTCGATATTTTACTACGTTCAAGAGAATATTACAGAGGAGTGAACTATACACAAACTTTGTGCATTGTTACTCATTGTGAATATTAAAACTGCAGCAAGCCATGACTCAGAGACACCTTCACTTAGAGTGAACAAGCACATTAACTCCTTCGTCCACTCAACCTCAAGCAGATTGCTCTCTTCAAGCTTTTAATTTTTTATATTGTCCTTCCCTCTTTCTCCTTGCATCTCCCTTTGTTTCCCCTTCACTACAACCCTCATTGTTTTTAATGAACTTCCTTTGGAAGGCCAACCGTCATAGTTGTTCGTTTCACCTTGCCATTGTGCGATAAGACAAAATAAAATGAAATAAAACAAAAACATGTTTATTTACAATATTTACAAAGATTTTCCAAGATCTAATTCAAATCACACCTCGTTTGAAGGCTTTTGGTCCCTGAAATTTGGACCATTAAGGAGACAAAAGTAAAAGGCCTCCATTTGCCTCTACACATCCACCATTCCATTGTTGACAAAGGTGGCTTGTTTCCTACTTGTCTGCCCTTGTTTCACTGCTAGAAGAGTTATGCTCTTTCTCTCCTGATGTGCTTTGACGAGGTATGCGTTGCCACCCTTTACGAAACAACACTTGTTTCTTCTCTTGTAGAAGGTAGCATCCCTATCCCACAAGTATGGGATACCTAACATCACTCCACATGAGTCCAATGGTGCAACTTCAAATTCTACCTCGTCAACATAGTTGGCACTAATGGTGAACTTGATTTTACATCGTCGAGTGATTCTCATAACAGTTTTCCCTTGCAACCATACTAATGAACTTGGGTGCACTAGATCATAGGTTTCTAGACCAATCTCATCAGCTAATGTTTCAGAAACTAGATTACATTGAGAACCACTACCGAACAAGGCATTTACCTTCTGGTTCTTCATTTGAACTTTGATTCAGAATAATGCATGTTTATCTCCACTCACCTTTGGCTGGTGTAATGTGGTGCAAACCACAACTTCGTCCGGATCAAAGGTGCTTTCTAAGACTTCTTCTTTTTTCTTGGTGGCTCCCTTGGCTTTCCCTTTTAACTTTAGCAATTTTGGACGTAATTCTGGATGAAGTCTCCAACAATTCTCTTCCATGTGTCCATTTACATCGCAATGTTTGCAATGCTTATTAGGATCACTCCATTTTTCGGTTCTGGTTGTCATCTTCTTATCTCTTCTCTTGCCAGTTTCTTCTTGGCCCATGTGATGCTCTCCTTTCTTGGAGTCCAACTCAATGTAGAGAGCCTTCTTGATTGCCTTGTTTATGATTTTCACTCCATGACGCTGCAATTGTCTTCGAATATGGATGAAAAGCACTCCAAGGTATTTCATCATCACTCCTGGATCTTCGAGAGAGATACCTAACCAGATGCCCTGCCTCCTGAACTTAAAAGTGTATTCTTGCACTCCTTGTCCTTGTTCTTACCAAAGGTACTGCCACTTCATGAGTTGCTCCTCTTTGTAACCTATGGGATATAATTGTGACTTCATAAATGCCTCAAAGTCCTCCCATTTTGTCACTATGGGTTTGTTACCTATCCTCAGTGCATCCACATAACTCTCCCACTACAACAGAGCATGTCCGGTCATCTTCAAATGGGCAAAGGAAATCCGTTGTGTTTCTTGGACTTGATAAAGCCCAAAGTAAACTTCCAATTGTTTCAACCAACTATTGAATGCTTCAACATTAGTTTGTCCATCAAACATGGGTATTTCAAGATTCACTTCAACTTTGAAAGGAATACTTGAAGATGAAGAAAAGTTGTTGTCATAACTTGAGTTTCCAAGCATCTCACCTTTGGGACCTTTCAAGCCAGCCTTGTATTCTTCATGCTCAGTCTTTGTTGAGTGTGCTTCCTTACCCTTCATTACCAACATTTGTGTCACCAACTTTGTCAATGTAGCAATGCCTTACTCTAACCGAGCCAATCTGACCTTTGGGTCTTCCTTGTCATCTTCTTCGTGATGATGCCCCGCTATTGATGGTGCTTTGCTTCTCTGTAGGCCTGGCAACAATGCTTGTCCATTGTTTTGGTACTGGTTGCAGATGTTTACCATGCAGGTATTCTCCAAGCCTTCGAAACCTGGTCTGATACCATTTGGTTCGTAATTGAGGGACCGAGAGTCCACTCAATTTACCAACACGGATGACTATTGCAGAATAAGTTTATTTTTCTGTTTTTAATGACCAAATCCAGTGGCAAATTCAATGAAGTAGAATTATGTTGTCCCTCCAAAGATCGTGCAACATTTAAAATAATTTATCTTCCACTCAACAATATGCCAAGTTAATTACAGATCAAGCATTAAAATGGAATCATAACTCAATGAATAGCTCACTAACTAATCACAACAACATACCTAACAAATTGTAGAGGAAAAACACACATCTGAGACAATGTTTTACTCTGGAGACCCAATATTCACTGGAGATTTTATTACGTTCAAAAGAATATTACAGAGGAGTGAGCTATACATAGACTCTGTGTATTGTTATTCACTATGAAGATCAAAACTATAGCATGCCATGGCTCAGATACACCTTCACTTAGAGTGAACATGCACATTAACTCCTTCGTCCATTCAACCTCAAGCAGGTTGCCCTCTTCGAGCTTTTAATTTCTGGTACTGTCCTTCCTTCTTTCTCCTTGCATCTCCCTTCATTGCCCTCTTCACTATAACTCTCATTATTTTTAATGGACTGCCTTTGGAAGGCCAACTGTCACAACTATTCGTTTCACCTTTCCATCATACCAGAAGACAAAATAAAATGAATTAAAACAAAAACATGTTTATTTACAATATTTACAAATATTTGCCTAGATCCAATTCGATCAACAACCCTTGCCCTATTAACACTTCACCATCCTCATATCTCGTCCAAAAGGAAATTACCCATTAAAAGTGAACTACATTTATTGTGTTACTTGGTAGTGGATGATAGTTATCAAGCAATCTATGAAACTAGTGGTGGAAATGCAGATTAGAGGATGAAATTTTCCAAGGCAACCCCTCCACTAAACAAATGCCTTTTGTGTAAGAAGAAAATAATAAAAAAATCCTGCTAAACCATTCAACAACCCTTAATATTTCATTTAACACTATTTCTATAAAGCATTAAAATCTTGCTAGTATTTAATTTAAAGGTTTGGTAGGATTCAGATCTTCCGGACCGGTTGATTTGGATGTTGGCTAATATGTTATGTTAAAAAGAAAAACCCTGCATTTTCAAAACCAAGCATTACCCTGAAGGAAAAAGTGGTGGCGATTCTAGCGAAGATCTGGAGTGGAGAAAGCCAAACTAGAAAGCCAAGAGCGAGGGGTGGCAAAGTTTTGGAGTGGAGAAAGCCAAACCAGAAAGCCAGGGTCGCTCGCAGCATCAAGCTTCAGTATCCAGGTTTGATTTGATGATTGTATCCGCAGAATCTGTAGGATACTATTCATTAGACAACTAGTGCCCATTGTTGGTTGATGTCTGCTGTGCTCTTGGTTTTAAAAACAGTTTTGTGAAGTTGTAATAGCACGATTTGGTGTTACTGGTCACTGCAAGAATGGGCATTTTTTTAACGAATTGAATAAATGGCTGGTATGGTACTCTGAATTATGTCTGTTGATTGCTTACTTTACTATCAATATCACAAAATAATATCAGTCTCTAAGCTATCTTGATGAATAGTATGACTCTGAATTGTGTTTGCCAATTTCTTAGTTTATTATCAATATCAATAAAATAGCATGAAAAACTATCTGTTGCAAATGATTCGAAATAAAATCTTCGTTATGAAATCAATTTTAAATAGAGGATCCAACTGGGTTCGAACCGGTGACCTCTTGAGTCTTGGTCTGCAGTCAAATGCTCCACCAGACTACCACTGAGCTATAGGCCCAAGTTCCAGCCACTTGTCACAGCTTTTGATTTCAGAACTTCCAAGCCCACCCGATAACCTTT